>SSNP01000094.1:776765-829949 GCA_006937955.1 Pachypanchax playfairii | reverse complement strand
CCCCCCCCCCCCCCCCCCACCGAGCTGAGACCATCAAATTTAAACAAACATCAAATGTAAGATAAAGTCTTCACAGTGAAGCTCAGATGTCCGACTGTAAGTGAATGCAGCACCTGCTGCTCACATGGTATTTCCTATCCTGCTTATAAAATAATTATTGAAAGACTATAAAAATGTAATAATGATCAAGGGTGGTTCAGAAAACATTAGGCTAACCAATCAGATGTTAAAATGGTCACTTAAAATGTCTTTTGCTCAAAACATTTTTCAACCAGGGTACAACAGTGATAAATACTGATGTCCTTGAATACAAATCAAATCAATCAATTAAAAATACTTTATTCATCCCCGAAGGGAAATTAATACTGAATAAACACTGACAAAACTTTTGTTCTTTATTTATCAATGCAACATCAAAACTTTTGTGGTTAAAACATTCTAATATGTTTTAAAAGCTCATTTAGCTGATCACTCAATACTTTTACATTAATCATAGATAATAATTAATAAAATTGCACCACTGGCATTGTGCTGTGACTGATTTCATTCTGGTTTATAGTAGTCACTTAATTTATGATAAACAGTTACAATGTTGTAAAAACTATGGACCATTTACATGTTCAACCCTTTTCCACATTGGTATCCCTACCTTGCCCCCTCCCCAAACAAAGATTTTCTATACACGCCACTGTCTAAGTCAAACTTCAGTGAGCCTTCACTTGTTTTTGTTGTGTTCCTGCAAGCTGCAGTGCTCTGAATTCTGCTGCTTTGGTCTGTGCAGCTGCACTGCAGAGGATTTTCAGCCTTAAATAGATGATTTCAGATGGTGGAAGTCATGTACTTTGTAGATTAATGGTTTACCGTGACATACCAACATTACAGGTCAAACTGATGGCTGATCCATCAATAATCTGTTTGAAGTGTCATTTTCTAGATCAACATTGATCTTTTGATTGGAGCTCCTGCTCTTTTCCTCTGCTCTCCTCCTCCTCACCAGCTGTTTTCTTCCCTCACGACTCATCCATCCTGTCCGTTTTCCTGTAAATCCTCTGCTCCTTTCCTCATCTTCACTCATCCTGTTTTAATCCCTTCCTCTTCTTCTCTCACCCCTTTACGGATTGGAGGGGCGACACAACGGCCGCCTGCGTCAGCCAGCCAGTGAGAGCTGCTGCTGGAGGTTGCCTGCACTGAGCCAAACGTGTGTGTGTGTTTATGAGTGTACGCAGATGGGAGAGCAAGTGAGTCAGGAAGGGCTGATTCTCATCTCTCTGCTGTCGTCGCTCTCTCTCTCCTCCTCTGCCATGGAGCTGCTGCAGACTGAATCAGGACAAAATCTGCACAAAGAGCTGAGGTACTTCAGTCTGCTTGTTATATGAAGCTTTTAGGGTTTAAATCTAAGCTAATAGATGTGCATGCTCACCAGCTAAATACATCTGTTTTGTTATTGAAATGTGCAGCTTGGATTAACAGCAGCAAAGCTTCTCTAGTGTTCTTGATCAGAGTCCAAACAGCTGTCAGCACCAGTCGTACGCGTCTGTTAGAGGACTTGGTCATCACCTTGATGAAAATATTGTCTATCTTCCCTATTAATGGTTCATTTCCTGCTTTCTTCTAAGGTATACTCCTGCAGATCACATGACCTACACAGTCAGCAGCTCTAGATATCACTAACACTCCCCCTTCTTACGCTCTGTGTTTGTGAGTGTGTGCACATTGATCCAGGCTGGCCTCCTAATGTTTTGTGTTGATAAAAGCCTGCTCTGCAGATCAAAGCTAAAAAAAACAGTAAATTATTGAACGGTTCGAGCCGGGTCGCTCCACGTTTCTTTTCTATTTCCACCTTGATGAATTCATTCCATCATAATTTGTCTGTTGAGGAGAGTTTCACTAAAATCTGATAAACTGGATCCATTTAACTGGGCATGTATTAAAGAAACACATTCCTTTCCCATGTGAAACAGATGGTGAAGATTCTTGTGCAACTTGATCTCCAACACTGGAGGAAAATAATGGAATAATGTGTCAAAACCAGAGAGCTTCCTGTTATGATCCAAAATATTTCCACCTGGACTTTTCTCACGCACTGAACCAGATATTTTTCTTCATGTTTCGATGTTGTAGTTAAAATACCCTGTGTGTAAATGCTGTGAACTATGTAACACGTTACTTGTCTGAGCAGGTAGATGTGTTGGTGTGTGCGGGTGCTTCGGCCAGGATGGAGAGCGTGTGTCTCAGGACGTGGACGTCGGGCTCTGCTGTTGTGTTCTTCAACACACTGGCTCTGTCCTGGACAGGTAAGACACTAAAGATGCGTTCACACTGGCCCAACCATCAACTTCATAAGCGGCAAGTTTACATGTAAAGTCTATGGACGGGCGTCAGACAGACGTCAACGGCTCTGCGTCGCTTTGTGAGCGTTATGGTGCGTTCACACCGGCCACTTTGTCAACGTCAAGCAACGCTCATAATGTTCCAAGTTTGACGTTTGAAAGTTGAAGCTCATAACGCCTGCCAGTCATAGCGCATAAGTGTTAAAGCTCGTAACGCTGGACCGTTAAAAAGAGCGCAAAGGCGGGGCTTCCTTTGTTATCGGATGTTCGGCGCTATGGTGGATCATATAGAGAGAGTGGCTTGGCTTTATTTACTCCATTTGTGGATACACCCCATTCTTCAGATGTGTTCTGAGTTTGAGGAGTTAAACCATTTGCTCCAGGAGCTACATATGGATGAGGTTTGCTTCCAGCGCTACTTCCGTCTGTCCCGCACCCTGTTTGAAGACTCCCTGCTTCATTCAGGTACGTCACTACGATGAGACGCTCTGATTGGTTGACATGCCGCTTCAAGAGCGTTATGAACGTCAAAAGTTCAGCTAGCTGAACTTTCTGCGTTTTGAGCTTTTCAAGCATTTCAAGCGTCAATGCCTGAAACGCTAGAAAAGCTTGAAAAGTTGCCGCTCATAACGCTCACAAAGTGACGCAGAGCCGTTAACATCTGTCTGACGCCCGTCCACCATAGACTTTACATGTAAACTTGCCGCTTATGAAGTTGATGGTTGGGCCGGTGTGAACGCACCTTTATGAGCAGCAACTTTTCAAGCTTTTCTAGCGTTTCAAGCGTCCATAGCTCCGAACATCTGATAACAAAGGAAGCCCCGCCTTTGCGCTCTTTTTAACGGTCCAGCGTTACGAGCTTTAACACTTATGCGCTATGACTGGCAGGCGTTATGAGCTTCAACTTTCAAACGTCAAACTTGGAACGTCATGAGCGTTGCTTGACGCTGACAAAGTGGCCGGTGTGAACGCACCATAACACTGTACTGCACTTGAATAGGATGCATGTTTGTTTTGCTTACTGACAAAATTTTAACTCTAAACAGAATTTAAAGATACACTATGTTAGAATTTTACAGTGAAATACTCACACAACAGTCTGATGTCCTGCCGATGTTGAAAATAAAGTGCCATTGTAACAGAACTGGATCTCAGCCGGCTGGGTGGTCGCTAGTTTCTGTCATTTTAAAAACGCAAGCCCGGACCAGAATCATTATTTACATGTCCAGACTTCCTGGTTCCATAACGAATCACATGTGAGTCTGCAAGGCTGCCAAGTCTTCAACACAAGCAGCTGTAATTCCACAACAAGCAGCAGCAAAAGTAAGAAACCACCACATCCTTCTAACTGATCAGCCGAGCTGCACGTGATGGGGCGTTCAAACACACTTAGGAAAACTCAACGCTGAATAAAGAGACCTCCAGATATTCCCCAAAATTGAACAAATACAAGAGAAACTAAATGAGGATCAACATCAGAACTGGCAACTCAACAGAAAAATCAGGGAGGTGAGAGCAGATGTTTTTTTTTTTCTACATGAACTGCAGGATTCGAATTTGATCACAAGGTCTAATTCTTACATACTGTACCTTTAATCGATACCGAAGACCCCACTGGGCTGCTGGGTTATGCAGCTCAAACCAGAGTTTCAATCACATTCTGTTAACTGTAAATGTAACTTTGTATGGATTTCTATTAGGTATCTAAGTGGGTCACTGCACATCCAGAACCTTTACTCCACCCCTCTAGACTGAATATAGAATCAGAACCAAACAACTGCCAGAACTGTGATCACAAGTCTTTTTTCATAAGAAAACTTTCCCCTAAAATTAGGCGTTAATAGTTTTGACATGTCAAATATTCTTAGTGTTCAAGACTAACTTCACTGTCTCAGCTAACTTGCAAGCTTACTGAATAATAGATCTATTTGCATTAGATCACATTTTGCAGCTCTGATTTGATCTATTGATGAATGTTGCCATATTAAGACAGTGAAATGAGCAAAACAACCAGGGGAGGAATCAGGTGCTGCAACTGAAACCTGCGCTGACCAGCTTCACAGAACACGTGCTACATTCTTCTCCTCAGATCCATTACCGTCGCTAGTTATCACTCCCAAGAGTGATGAGATTGGGATTTATCTGCAGGAATTTTCCATTCAGGCAGCTCATTTCATGCACACATGCTGAGCTGCGGCTGGAAAAGCTGCACAGTCCCAAAGTGTCATGAAAAAAGTAACTGTGCTGGAATTATTATTTATTCTTTGTTCTGGATGTAGGTATGTTTTCTTGAAGGTTTAGCATTTACCTGCTGACCCTCATGACCCTCCTCATCCTCAGTCTGTTTAATCTCTTTTTTTATTTGCTGGATTCTTGGTGATTAAGATAGTTGCAGACACCTAAGATTATCTGCAGTTCCACAGTGGAGTCAGCTGACCATCAGAGAAGAGCAGGGGTTTATGGGAAACACAAACAGAAATATCATTGTAAATACAGCAAGGGAAAGAAAAACACTTTAAAAATGTTATTTAAACCATTTATAGCTGGTTTTTATGATCATAATTTAGAATTGATTATTAAAAGCTGCAAATACCTTGAAGTTGAATGATGCACTTTAACAGTTCCTTTAATAACGTTTTTAAAACATTTTGTCTAAAATAAATAAATACATAAAAAAACAGATTTTTCTGACTTTGGTAACAAGGACTTTTCAGTGGAGCTACTGTATATTTAACAAAATATGTAAAAATTTTACCATAAATTAAACAATAAATAATATTTTTAACAGTATTGGTAATCTTACATGTCTTTAAAATTCCAGGTAAAATTGAGTCGGCTCCTAAAATTGACGGGCGGCACCAGGCGGCGGTGACGCTTCAGGAAAACGCGACACACAGATTCAACTGCCAGTCTGATGGCTGGGATCCCCGGGCGCCTCCTTCACTGACTTGGTATTTGAACGGGAAACAGCAGAACCACGGCCGTTTGGTGCTGACTTCACATAAAGATTCTGAGGTCTTGAGACCAGGGACCAATCACAACAGCACCTTCTCCATGCGGGCCAGAAAGTGGGACCGGGAGCTGGTGTGTGTTGCATCAAACCCCAGGACAGGAGAAAGTTACAACGCCACGGTCACACTAAATGTCCAGTGTGAGTCCGAATGACAGGTTTCATGATCTCATTTTATGTGTCAGAATCAGTAAAGATGATTGTCTTCTCCTCTCTGTGTCCCAGTCCAGCCAGAGATCCTCAGGGTAAATGCCCACTACAGTGAAACCTCAGATCCTGGTCTCTCCTTGGTCCTTTTTGCCTTGGTCCGGTCCAATCCCCCTGCAACCATCACTTTTGTTGACCAGTCAGGTCAGCTGGTGGCCAACACCTCTGACCTTCTCATCCTGGATTCACGAAGCTACCCCTGGCTGACCAATCACACGCTGAGGGTCACGCTGAGCAGTTTATCAGGGAACATCTCGCTGAACGCCAGTAACAGTGTGGGAACGTCTCAGAGCAACCTGACGCTGGCAGGTTAGTCATCAGACAGGAAATGACTCGTTAGTCAGGACAGTTGCTACTAGTAATAATTAAACTCACAGTTCAAGACATCACAGTTTGATTGTTTTCGATAAAAACTTTTTATCATTTTATTTTTTAAACTTTTTATTCATAAAATGTTTTCAAAGTAAATTTTTAATGGATTTCTAGTCAAGTTTATTTATAGAGCACTTTAACATACAGCATGACAGCTGACCAAAGTGATGTACAGCAAATCAAGAAATAAAAAAAAAAGATACAAACATACAACAAACAAATACCTCAACATAGAGTAAATCTAGGTACAAATACAATAAAAAACAGGCTTTAAAATCTAGAATTAAAGTGTTATCACATGCGATAAAACAAACATCAATTACCAAAAGCAAACTTCAAATAATGGGCTTTCAGTCGCGGTTTGTTAGTAATTAAAGAAGTAGGTTGTCTCACAGAAAGTGGAAGATTGTTCCATCATGTAGGACCAGCAAATGTGATTTCAGCGTGTTAATTCCTGTCAGCTCAGACTTCAGTCGGCTGAGGCAGAAGGCCGCCCATCCTGAGTCGGGTTCTGCTAGAGGTTTCTTCCAGTCAAAGAGGTCCTTCCATTAAAAACAGTCTTTCTGAGGTTTCTGTTGAATATTTTAGCTCCACATGTGTTCTTACCTTCATAGTGGGTGTGAAATCAGGTCAACAACTTCTCTTTCAGTTTTAATCTCTCAAACTACGCAGGTGGTGATAAAACCCGAGTTCTCCCGAGTCCGAACGGCCTGTATCTGTTTCGTCACAACTTCTTTGTTCGTTACACTCTCAGAAATAGAGGTACGAGACAAGGACATTTTTGTACCTATGGACCTGGACTACAGGGTACACCCCCATCAACAAGAAGGGTACAAATTCTTGTCGCTGGGGGTGTACCCTGTAGTCCAGGTCCATTTTTGTACCTTATGAAGTTGTTCCACTAAAAATGTAAATTTATGCCACATTTTGAAGTCTTAAACCAACATTCTGAAACATAATATTGAAAATGACGAAAGAAACTTAATAAAATGGAGATTAACCAGCCTTGACCAGGGTTGCAGGTGCAGTTGAAATGGTACAAATTTGTACTTTATATCAATTTGAACCCTCAGAGGGACATTTCTGGCCTTTTAAAGACCAATATTGTACTTTTAAAGGAACATTTAAAAAAAATTTACCTATAGGTACAAAAATGTCCTTGTCTCGTACCTCTATTTCTGAGAGTGTAGTATTCATAATTTCCTGCAGTTGAAACCACGCCTAGCATGCTGCTGGTTAAAAGCTGTCGCGTAACGTAGCAAACAGGAAGACACAACGTCTGACGTTCCCATGCGCAGCGGGGCAGGAAACAGTATACCTTGCTCTGATAGGCTAGTTTTTTAGCCAATCAGAGTCCAGCAAATTCGAATAATGAATATGAACAAGCTTCTTCTCGAGGCCTGACGGAACGAGCTGGAACCACCCGAATTTTAATGCAGACAGATTGAAAGGTCTGTTAATCAGTGTTTCCTGACATTTTTTAGATATAAAATGTTTCATATTACTGGTTACTGAAATGTGTATGAAATGGCTTCTTTAAAAGGGAGTCTTTCCTTTCCACTGTCACCAAACGTGCTGCTGAGGATGGGGGATTGCACTGAATCCGGACCCTTTTCAATTTAGGATTTTTGATCCAAAACGAAATTTTAAAATATAAAAAATGAGACAATTTTAATTTTTCGTGTCTGATTCAAAATCAAATAACAAAAAAAAAATAATCAGATTTTCTTTTTTTGTTTTTCGTTTATCAATTGAAAATAGAAAGGACGAATGATACACGGATTGCACTGAATTAACAATTCAACCCAATTGGCTGGTTCCTTAGATAGGAAATGTTTTATTACTTATTGGTTGATTTTTCTGTAAAGTGCCTTGAAATTACTTTGTCATGAACTGGCGCTTTCTAAATAAATAAACTTAAAAAAATTAAACAAATTCTGGCAACCCAAAATAAAACAGAACCATATGATGTTGAAGTTTATTCTTCAAACTTTATCTTTATTTATAGCACCAAATTGTACGTCTTATATTCTTAAAAACATTTTAACATTATTACTATATCTATGTTAAACGTATTTTAACATTAAGACAAAATTAAATTTCTATCATGAAATGATTTATTTTATGTTATAACATGAAAAGTATGTAAATATTGTGAAAACATTTACAGGTTTGATCTTTTTACTGAATTCTTGATGTTTCTCTGTATGTTGACATGTGTGTGTCCCACAGGAGACTTTTGGTCCTTCTGTATAAACATAACACACATTTCCCCAAATTATTCCTTTAAATCTTTCCTTCTTTCCTCTCCAGAGTTTCTGCAGTCTCGTGTGGAGGTGCCCATGTTTGGGATAGTTACCGGAGGAGCCATGGCCTTTATGGCGCTTCTCATTCTCAGTCTGATCGTTCTCTGCCTTATGCAAAAAAACAAGAGCAAGTCTATTGGTGAGAAAAAGATGTTTCTATGTAACAAGCTGGAAAATACTTCTGCTCACTAAAGTGTTTGTTCTCTTACAGATGAGCCCGTAGAGATTCTAATGACCAAAAAAAGGTAAATTATTAAACTAGTTTTAATAGATTATAGAGAGTAAATAACCAGAGAATGAAAAACAATATCTTATTTTATCTAAATGCTGACTGATCAACAAATGATCCTGTGTAATTTAAAGAAAAAGACTGACATTTTGAGTCATATATATTCTTATATAAAAATAGAAGTAGGTAGAATAAGTGGCCAGTCCACATACATAATATGTGTCTCACTGATATCTTACATTAGCCTTTGTACTGTAGCCGAATGCAAAGTCCTGCTAAATATAACAATATTGAAAATAACTGGAGTGTAAAACATGTAGAAAAGACAGGATTGTTGTGGAACTCAACGTGTTAAAGCTGGAGTGCGCAACTTCTGTAACTTCTGTCGCCCCCTAGCGGAATTTTTGCGTCATTACAACAATAAAGCTGGCGCTTCCATATGACGTAAGCCCAGCTGCCACCGCTTTATCTCTGCCGTTGTTATTCCAACCGGTATCTGTATTAATCAAGCTTCAAATTTAGTCTGTTTACTTTACCTGGCTCTATATTTGTTTCAATAAATATCATTTCATTGTTGAAAAAATCAAGAGAAACCAGTAAAATATAAAAATACTGGTAAAAAAACCTTCAGAGTTCAGGTTGGATTGTTTACAGGTTTGATTGTTCACTTTAATCTACATTTAACAGTTTGGTGTTGAAATTTATTAGTCAGCTGTTGGGGCCACAATGATCTATTTGTCTTATTCAGTGAATTTTTTCAGTTTTGACACGATGCAGAATCCTGCAGTCAGCTGCTCTGATCTGACTGACTGAAAAACCGTTACACTGGCAAACTGACAGACACAAACTGACAGACACAAACTGACACAGATAGAGACAGAATCAGCTGATCAGCTGGAATTTCGGCGCTCTGGGTTTCATCTGGTGCGCATTTTATATTTTGACAGTGTGTGCGGACCTGCGGATCACTGTGTGCACCCGTGAACATCAGCCAGATCTCTTCTCTCCACCGAGGAAAAGCGACGCCGATACAAATTCGCGTTTGCCTTCTCCTTCGGTCACTTTCCTTCTTAGCCAATAGTCCCTCTGCCGAACGTCCAGGAATTATTTTTTTTTTTTCGTGGTAGGATCCACTTCCCGATAAGTGTCTCTCGGCTGTTTATTTGGATTCTCCGCCATGTCGACCTTCACGTTCTGCCGGCTGCTACGAGACGCTGCGTTCTATTTCTTATTATTTTTCTTGTTGTGACATAAAAGACGTAATTTCATGTGCGACAGCGCGGGAATGTCGCACCCGACACGCAAAGTAAAAATGATATATATTGAAAAATACCGTGAGATGTTTGAGGAGCCGATCGGCTTAATCTGCATTGTGTCATCTCCTCTGATAGTGGCTTGGCTGAAACGGACATCCACGGACATGTAAAAGTTACGCACTCCAGCTTTAAATGTGCAAGTATGTGCACGCCAGCAACATTAACTGTAAAATAAAACTTTTGATCTTTTATTACACGATACGAGCAGAAAATCACTAACAAATACTATGCTATACTATGCTATGCCATGCCATGCCATGCCATGCCATGCCATGCCATGCCATGCCATGCCATGCTATGCTATGTTATGCTATACTATGCTATGCTATGCTATGCCATGCCATGCCATGCCATGCCATGCCATGCCACGCCACGCCACGCCACGCCACGCCACGCCACGCCACGCCACGCCACGCCATGCCATGCCATGCTATGCTATGCTATGCTATGCTATGCTATACTATACTATACTATACTATACTATACTATGCTATGCTATACTATGCCATGCTATACTATACTATACTATACTATACTATACTATACTATACTATACTATGCTATGCTATGCTATGCTATGCCATGCCGTGCTATACTATACTATACTATACTATACTATACTACACTATCCTATGCCATGCTATACTATACTATACTATACTATACTATACTATACTATACTATGCTATGCTATGCTATGCCATGCCATGCCATGCCATGCTATGCTATGCTATGCTATGCTATGCTATGCTATGCTATGCCATGCCATGCCATGCCATGCCATGCCATGCCACGCCACGCCACGCCACGCCACGCCACGCCACGCCACGCCACGCCACGCCATGCCATGCCATGCCATGCCATGCCACGCCACGCCACGCCATGCCATGCCATGCTATGCTATGCTATGCTATACTATGCTATGCTATGCTATGCCATGCCATGCCATGCCATGCCACGCCACGCCACGCCACGCCACGCCACGCCACGCCACGCCACGCCACGCCATGCCATGCCATGCTATGCTATGCTATGCTATGCTATGCTATACTATACTATACTATACTATACTATACTATACTATGCTATACTATGCTATACTATGCCATGCCGTGCTATACTATACTATACTATACTATACTATACTATACTATACTATACTATGCTATGCTATACTATGCCATGCTATACTATACTATACTATACTATACTATACTATACTATACTATACTATGCTATGCTATGCTATGCTATGCCATGCCGTGCTATACTATACTATACTATACTATACTATACTATACTATACTATACTATACTATACTATACTATACTATACTATACTATGCCATGCTATACTATACTATACTATACTATACTATACTATACTATACTATACTATACTATGCTATGCTATGCTATGCTATGCCATGCCGTGCTATACTATACTATACTATACTATACTATGCTATGCTATACTATGCCATACTATACTATACTATACTATACTATACTATACTATACTATACTATACTATGCTATGCTATGCTATGCTATGCCATGCCGTGCTATACTATACTATACTATACTATACTATACTATACTATACTATACTATACTATACTATACTATACTATACTATGCTATGCTATACTATGCCATGCTATACTATACTATACTATACTATACTATACTATACTATACTATGCTATGCTATGCTATGCTATGCCATGCCGTGCTATACTATACTATACTATACTATACTATACTATACTATACTATACTATACTATACTATACTATACTATACCATGCTATACTATGCCATGCTATACTATACTATACTATACTATACTATACTATACTATACTATACTATGCTATGCTATGCTATGCTATACTATACTATACTATACTATACTATACTATACTATACTATACTATACTATACTATACTATACTATACTATGCTATGCTATGCTATGCTATGCCATGCCGTGCTATACTATACTATACTATACTATACTATACTATACTATACTATACTATACTATACTATACTATACTATACTATACTATGCTATGCTATACTATGCCATGCTATACTATACTATACTATACTATACTATACTATACTATACTATGCTATGCTATGCTATGCTATGCCATGCCGTGCTATACTATACTATACTATACTATACTATACTATACTATACTATACTATACTATACTATACTATACTATACTACCATACCATACCATACCATACCATACCATACCATACCATACCATACCATATACGGATCAATAACACCTCCAATTCAAGTTTGATATCTTTCTGGCTGTGGCTCAGTGGGTAGAGCGGTTGTCTTACAATCTGAAGGTTNCACGCCAGCAACATTAACTGTAAAATAAAACTTTTGATCTTTTATTACACGATACGAGCAGAAAATCACTAACAAATACTATGCTATACTATGCTATGCCATGCCATGCCATGCCATGCCATGCCATGCCATGCCATGCCATGCCATGCTATGCTATGTTATGCTATACTATGCTATGCTATGCTATGCCATGCCATGCCATGCCATGCCATGCCATGCCACGCCACGCCACGCCACGCCACGCCACGCCACGCCACGCCACGCCACGCCATGCCATGCCATGCTATGCTATGCTATGCTATGCTATGCTATACTATACTATACTATACTATACTATACTATGCTATGCTATACTATGCCATGCTATACTATACTATACTATACTATACTATACTATACTATACTATACTATGCTATGCTATGCTATGCTATGCCATGCCGTGCTATACTATACTATACTATACTATACTATACTATACTATACTATACTATACTATACTATGCTATGCTATGCTATGCTATGCCATGCCGTGCTATACTATACTATACTATACTATACTATACTATACTATACTATACTATACTATACTATACTATACTATACTATACTATGCTATGCTATACTATGCCATGCTATACTATACTATACTATACTATACTATACTATACTATACTATACTATGCTATGCTATGCTATGCTATGCCATGCCGTGCTATACTATACTATACTATACTATACTATACTATGCTATGCTATACTATGCCATGCTATACTATACTATACTATACTATACTATACTATACTATACTATGCTATGCTATGCTATGCTATGCTATGCTGTGCTATACTATACTATACTATACTATACTATACTATGCTATGCTATACTATGCCATGCTATACTATACTATACTATACTATACTATACTATACTATACTATACTATGCTATGCTATGCTATGCTATGCCATGCCGTGCTATACTATACTATACTATACTATACTATACTATACTATACTATACTATACTATGCTATGCTATACTATGCCATGCTATACTATACTATACTATACTATACTATACTATACTATACTATACTATGCTATGCTATGCTATGCTATGCCATGCCGTGCTATACTATACTATACTATACTATACTATACTATACTATACTATACTATACTATGCTATGCTATACTATGCCATGCTATACTATACTATACTATACTATACTATACTATACTATGCTATGCTATGCTATGCTATGCTATGCTATGCCATGCCATGCCATGCCATGCTATGCTATGTTATGCTATACTATGCTATGCTATGCTATGCCATGCCGTGCTATACTATACTATACTATACTATACTATACTATACTATACTATACTATACTATACTATACTATACTATACTATGCCATGCTATACTATACTATACTATACTATACTATACTATACTATACTATACTATGCTATGCTATGCTATGCTATGCCATGCCGTGCTATACTATACTATACTATACTATACTATACTATACTATACTATACTATACTATACTATACTATGCTATACTATACTATGCCATGCTATACTATACTATACTATACTATACTATACTATACTATACTATACTATGCTATGCTATGCTATGCCATGCCATGCCATGCCATGCCATGCCATGCCACGCCACGCCACGCCACGCCACGCCACGCCACGCCACGCCACGCCACGCCATGCCATGCCATGCCATGCTATGCTATGCTATGCTATGCTATACTATACTATACTATACTATACTATACTATACTATACTATGCTATGCTATGCTATGCTATGCCATGCCGTGCTATACTATACTATACTATACTATACTATACTATGCTATGCTATACTATGCCATGCTATACTATACTATACTATACTATACTATACTATACTATACTATACTATGCTATGCTATGCTATGCCATGCCATGCCATGCCATGCCATGCCATGCCATGCTATGCTATGCTATGCTATGTTATGTTATGCTATGCTATGCTATGCTATGCTATGCTATACTATACTATACTATACTATACTATACTATGCTATGCTATACTATGCCATGCTATACTATACTATACTATACTATACTATACTATACTATACTATACTATGCTATGCTATGCTATGCTATGCCATGCCGTGCTATACTATACTATACTATACTATACTATACTATACTATACTATACTATACTATACTATACTATACTATACTACCATACCATACCATACCATACCATACCATACCATACCATACCATACCATATACGGATCAATAACACCTCCAATTCAAGTTTGATATCTTTCTGGCTGTGGCTCAGTGGGTAGAGCGGTTGTCTTACAATCTGAAGGTTGTTGGATGGATCACCAAGGACACATCGAAGTGTCCTTGAGCAAGACACTGAACCCCATGTAGGCCCCCGATTTGCACATTGGGTTGTATTAATGAATAAATAAATTAATTAATTAAATTAAATTAAATTAAATTAAATTAAATTAAATTAATTAATAAAGACTTTCAGTCTTAATGTAGGAGTAATTTATGATTTATGATATCGATTTGAGAATTTATCTCTCACAAAAAAAAAAAAAAAAAAAAAAAAAAAAAAAATTGATACACTTGATGTATCAGCATCGGAATTAAACTGGACTCCAAACAGTCCGCCTCCTTATATTTTTTTCCTTCTCTTTGAATTCTTGCTTGTATGTTCTCTCAATGTAAGTCGCTTTGGATAAAAGCGTCTGCTAAATGACAGTAGTAGTAGTAGTAGTAGTATTAATGATAGCCCCTCCCTTCTCCCCCTGATTTACATATCTGGTTGTGTGAATTGACAAATGTAAAACTTGTAGTGTTGAAGCGCTTTGAGTGGTCTGAGTGGCTAGAAAAGTGCTATACAAATACAGGACATTTACCATTTACCATCCATACTGTCCACACAGCGAGTCAGCAAATCTGAAGATGGACACAGCAGATAAGATCCACATCCCGAGAGAGAACATGTCTCTGCCGTCCAACATGCAGCTCAACGACCTCAGCACTCTGAGAAAAGGTAAGAGCTGCTTCCAAGTGAGCAAAAGCACAGAAATAACCACAGAAGGCAACAAATCATAGTTTAACTGTCTGAATGTAGTAGA
The DNA here is from genome assembly GCA_006937955.1 of Pachypanchax playfairii. Lineage (NCBI taxonomy): Eukaryota > Metazoa > Chordata > Actinopteri > Cyprinodontiformes > Aplocheilidae > Pachypanchax > Pachypanchax playfairii. The sequence continues at coordinate 814,607 of SSNP01000094.1, read as the reverse complement.
ATATGAAAACTCACAGATACCAAACATACAGCCAACAAAGTGTAAAAAGTTTTGAAGAACAGACGTCAGTACCGAGATGCTGCTTGTTCTTTACTCACTTCTAAGGGATTTCTTGATTCTCTCTATTGTCATTTTAAGACAGTATCTAAATTTATTTGCAGCATCTCAGCTTTTAAAAAATGTAAGTAGTCTTTAACATTTTTTTTATTGTATTGATGCCAAAATGACAAATTTTAAACTATTTTTATGTACAAACCCATGAAAATTGAACAGAATTTTTTTGGTTGTACATTTACAGTCAAATTTGAACATAATAGTTGGAAATGTAGGTGGAATTTGATTGAGAATGTTTCCATGTTTTACGACAACTGTTGCACGTGGAAGTGGAAAAGAAAACATGCAATTTTAATGCTAAAATCTTCTTATGTGCTTGTATTTAGTTTAAAGTTGCTGGTTACTTAGATTATCTTTATAAAACTGTGTTCCTGCACAGTGGTCCTACAGGTAACGTGGCGTGTTCTCTGTCCACATATTTTCTGCATCGTAGCTCGAGAAGCCGCCCAGCAGAACAGAGCGAGAGAAGGAAAGAAAGACTTGGAGGAGGAGGAAGATCTGTCTTTAATCTACGCAGCAAGAGGTCTGAAAATAAACTCTCAACTAGTAGTTTAAAAAAAATTCCAATAAATTAAGGAAGAGAATGACCTGGAGAATCTGAGTGTTGTTTTCCCTGACGCTTCCAGGTTTTGCCAGATATCCGATGGTGGGCTACATCTATAAAGTCAACAGCACAAGCAGTGAGGAAATCTGGCTGTAACTGAGTAACACATCTATCATACGTGCATGCACAAATACTTCTAACAGTTGTCTGAAAGGAAACAGCGGTCAGTCAAGTTGGAACCATGCGCCACAAATCTACATATTTTGAAGACGGACCATCAGCATTACATCCACAAAACAAACTTATCTGTGTTTATGTCATGTGTTCAGCTGTTTGCACTGCTGACATGTTGTCTCAACCATCATATTATTTTCTGTAACCACAAGCTGATAATCTTTTCCCTCTTGCTGCATTAATGGAATGCGTTTCTTGTTCTCTGCTAACACCTGAATGTGACATTTTATCCAAATTAAAGTGGTGCATAAATATAGAAGATGTATAATTGTTTATGGACATGCAACATGTCTCGTAATATATATTTGTATGCATATGTATATGTGTATAAAAGAGGAGTCTAATAAAGAGAATATTGAGGTTGTGTGGAGGTAAATACTGAACTTGTTGTGTTTCTATCAGACACTCACCAGAGGGCGCTGTGGAGCAGTTAATAAACTGTAATTATGAGTTTGTTTCAGAAGAAACTGTTTGCTCTGTGGTGATAATAAGTTTGCTGCTCCACTGAGGAAGAAATACATGCCTTCTATTTTACAAATCAGGTGCAGAAGAGGAGTGAAGACTTGTTTATTGTGTGTGTTTGTGCCAGGTGTGAGCTCTGGGTCACAGCTTGTTGTGGCTTTTCTGTTAACAGGAAGCAGAATTGTGTTGTGGGAGAGTGTCTCCACTGTATGAGGCGTACTGATGCTTTTATGGGGGGGTTGGAGCTGCATTTACAATATGCTGGGAATTCAAACTTTAATCTTAACTGAAGTGTTAGTGTATTAAACATACTGATCAGTGGTTTTTCTGACTGTGTAAAAGGTGTGGCGTGTTTTTGTATTTTGAATATGAAATTCTAGCAGTGAGTTACAGTTTCATGAAGAACTTTTAGGTGCAAAGGCTCAAATAGTTCCTGCTTCATTCACATAAATGAACAAAATCAGTTATAATACACTGTAAAAAATACTCAGTTGCTAAAATTAATGTCTTTTATTGGCAGTTTTAATAGTGATGAACTTCTATTGTTTGTAAAAATGCACAACGATGTTTAAAAAGTAAAAGAAACCTTTTAAAGTTGCTGCAAATCCACAAAACCCTGATGAGATCGACATCAAGCCAATCACAGTGACTTCCTTTCTGCTCCAAACACACGCAGACGAAGGCGTCTCGACATCAGGCACACAGTGGATGATTTAACAGCAGACACACTGCGATACTTTGGTTTAAGGTTTGTACTTTTATTTAAAAAGCTTTTAAAAAAATAGACATTTAATTTGAATTCTACCCATTTTAAAGATGTTGCTTCTCGACTCAGAAATGTTTGTAATTTCCATTTTCCGTAAGACTCAAATCATCGAAAATTTGAGCTTTTGTTTGTATGTTTGATCAACTAAAACTGTTATTTCTAACAACAGCTGAGATGATGCGTTTTACTCTCAGCTGTCACGCTTAGCAAGATAAAATGGTTGACGAGCAGCAGAAAATGGCGTCCTTCCGGTTTGTGTTGCTGTTACTTGTGGTGGACTCAGTGTTTCTTTCTGTCACCAGAAAGCGTCCAGGAGTTCATACATGATGATGTATCAGCTGCTGATTCTGCTGACAGGTAGCCGTTTCTCATTATTTTAAATAATGTTTTACATTAATGAATGACTTTTAAAGGTTGGCTGATCTTTTTTATTATTCTATTGCATTTGATCTAACCTTGTTTCAAAATCTAGATTTTTTTTTTACATGTCAAGTAAATATTTTCATCAATTATGTCTCCATTTTATATGAAGCACAAATAAATGATGTTGTTTTAGGTGTAAATATTCTTTGACACAATGTTAATTACCTTTCATTTACAATTCTAATTACACAAAACCTGGAATGAAAACTGAAATTTTGGGCTGGTTTTATCGTTTGATGCACAACAGAATTTTTAAAAAGCTGAACAAAAAACAAAAGTAAATAAAAACCAGAAAACTTGAATTTGCATTAGTAACTCTTTGCAATAAAAGTTGCAAATTTGAAATTTGATTTTGGTTTCAGAGATTTATAAAAACAAACAGCTCCGGCTCCCTAAAGCCTGATTTTGTTGTTTGGAAATCACAACATTCCTTTTAACATTTGCGCTGCTTTGATGATATTATTTAAGTTTTTGTTGTGCTGAAAATGTGAATTTGTTTTAACTTTTTCTTGTTTCCTGAGTGATTATTTTTAAATGATCACCTTTCCATCAGACGTCATCGTGCAGTGGACACAGAGTTTTTTGATAATAAGATTTGTTGACCACTTCATTCTTATATTTGGGGAATTTATTTATTTTTTCCAAACACACTGTTGATCTATTTCCATTTTAAACTGTAGCCATGTCCAGGCCTTTAAAGCCCAGCTTTGTATAGCATATAGTTCAAATTGGTCCCCTCATCCAGAAACAGATACTCTAATCTCTGCTGTGGATTATAATCCAGCCACAACAACTAAAACATCAAAAACAATCCCATGCACATTCCTATCAAATTAATCCTATTTTTACAATAAACCTTCCTGCATGACAAACTCACAGCATCACAAAAACTGTTTATTTTGTCTAAAATATTTAAAAGTTAAAGCTGAAGTAAAGTCTGTTACAATTAAGAATTTTGTATTTGTAATATTGTTATATGGTGGCGCTTTGTATTATTATTATCAATATTCATAAATTTTAAATGTTTTTTTTTCTATTTCCACAGCATTTGTCAGGTGTCAGTCTAACACTGCTTCAAGTAAGAACATTATTCTAACTTCTACTGAACTGTGTTACAGAGCACTCCAGATTTTATAATGTGCTTCACAGATTAAAAGAACCGATTCTTCAGTGATCGCATCACAAAAACGTTTGTGTTTAATTCAATGTTTTTTCCTACACAGAAAATATTATCCAAGTGGGTCAAACCGCAGATGGGATCACGCTGACCTGTACAAATGGAAATATATCTGGAAATAGTTTAGAGGGTAAAATCCTGACACTGACTTACAGGGATGACTACACAGGAGAATATACATGCGAGGATGAGAAAACAAAAATCTTCGTGAAATTTCGGAGTAAGTTCAGGAAAATTAGGAGTATTAAACTTTGAATTCAGTGTGTCAGATCAAATTATCTGTACTTCAGTATTAAATACTTTTTGCATTTCTTTCCAGCATGTGACAATTGTATAGAGCTTGATGAAGTGTCCGTAGCCGGCTTGGCTATTGGAAACTTGGTGGCTACGGCTGTGATCGGAGTGGCCGTTTATCTCATCGCTTCTCAGGCTCGTCCTGCACCGCCTCCTCCTACAAAGAAAAGTAAAAACTCTCCGTCCGTCCGTCTGCACACAAATGTACCATTTTTCTTTAACTAACCTTCGGCTGAAATTTCGAAACTGTCTAAATAAACAAAGAATCAGGCTGCTCTTTTATCTGTTTGCATATGAAGACTGATCAGTAGGTAGAATTAGGACGTTTTATCTTGAGTAACTCGTATATATTATTGCATCAAATTTGTTCAGTTGCATGCTAGTTACTGATGTATAGTGAAAAAATGAATAGCACTAAGTGCAGAGAACAAAACCGAACACACTAATTTACAATTATGGAGGTTATTATGTTATTTCTTTAATACAATTATACTTTTGTTGGTCCGGAGTTCTAAAAAATCACCACCAGCTTAAGTGAAGAAAATCCAAATGATCAGCCTACAGAGCATCTCTCCAACATAAGGGATCAACTCATTCTCGGGTGCCACAGGCCTAAAACAAGCTGTGGAGCGTTTAACTTGGACCCAACCACAGGATTATCTCAGGACATGAAGGGTGTGGCATAAAAGAGGAAAAATAAATAGCAAACGCAACAGCAAAACAAGAAAATGAACATAAAACTTGACGCACTGTAGACACAGAGATGGACTTAGACGGCAGTCACTGACATATAACACAGGAATCTGAAGTGAATATATACAAAGGAGTGAGTGATTACTGAGTGGAAACAGCTGGGGAGGAGGTGCAGGGATAGTAAACAGAAGCAGGTGTGAAATATTAAAACTGGCAAAGTGAAACTGAGGAGAAAAAAACATTAGATACAAAGAAAAAATGACCGAAACTACAAACACATTGTAACAAAGCAAAACTAAGATGAGAATATTCACAGAGTATAAACAGAATCACTTGAGACGAAGCAGGATTGAGAAACTATTGAAACTAATAAATTACAAATGAGAAATTTATGGTACATGAATGACAAAAAAAAAAAAAAAACAGGGAAAGAGGGAACAATTACAGTTTATTTCAATCACTTTGCTACAATTTTTACAACCTTGATGTCATTTTTCACAACTCTTGACACAAAACTCACAACCAATGATCAAGATGCACATTTTTTCAAAATTCTAACTATTTTCTCAATTGCTTGGATACAACATACATAAAACTTAAAAAACAGCTTATGTTGTCTAAAATATTTAAAAGTAAAAGCTGACAAAGTCTTTTACAATTAAGAATTTTGTATTTCTGTTATCTAATGGTTATATGGTGGTGCTTTGCATTATTATTATTATCAATATTCATAATTTTTAAATGAAAAGAAACAATGACTGAAACTACAAACACAAAGTAACAAAGTAAAACTAAGATGAGAATATGGAAAGAGGTAATATTTACAGTTTTTTAAATTAATTTGCTACAATTTTCACAACCTTGATGTCATTTTTCACAACTCTAGATACAAAACTCAAAACGGTCTTCACTTGTAACAGAAGGCTATCTAGTGTTTAAAACATTACGTTGTGCATTCACATCTTTAAATAAATTTTGCAGTTGCACAAGCATTGGTTCAAAAAAACAAATTTATTGTGAAATACCGTTGAAACAAAACTCTAGATCACCTACACACAAGCAACTCACAGTTTCATTAGGTCATTGTTCGTACAATCATTAACTATTGTACAACAAAATTTCATTATTCAAAAAATCAAGGTCATTATTGTCATATACACAGTGACAGTCGAAAAATGTTTCCCTGCACAATTAAATTCTTACTTTGCTGCCCGTAGACGCCAAAACAAAAAAAGGAGAAACAAAAAATAGAAATAGAAATACAAGCTTACAACTTTACCTCGCAGAACAAAACCACCTTTATGGTACTACATGTACAGTCAACACATCTCTGGAAAAGTAATGCAGTAGTAAAGAGAATACAAAGTGGAATCAATCAACAAGTTTTGTAATATATTGATGCAAAACATCACAGTGCAATGACAACATAGGTTTATTTGAGTCAAAGAAAAAATAATTACAGTAATTGTAAATAGAAAAGACGACACTGTAAAACATGAAATGATCAAATCAAATCAAAAATATTTTATTAATCCTCGAAGGGAAATTAAGTGTTTTTGTAGCTCAGTTCTTCTTCAGGGAGCCATTGTAGGGGGTTCTAACTGTGAACAGGAAGGATCAAATCAAATCAAATCAAATCAAATCAAATCAAATCAAAAACACTTTATTAATCCCCGATGGGAAATTAAGCGTTGTTGTAGCTCAGTTCTTCTTCAGCGAGCCATTGTAGAGAGTTCTAGCTGTGGACAGGAAGGATCTCCTGTAGAGGGTTCTAACTGTGAACAGGAAGGATCTCCTGTAGAGGGTTCTAGCTGTGGACAGGAAGGATCTCCTGTAGAGGGTTCTAGCTGTGGACAGGAAGGATCTCCTGTCGAGAGTTCTAGCTGTGGACAGGAAGGATCTCCTGTAGAGGGTTCTAGCTGTGGACAGGAAGGATCTCCTGTAGATGGTTCTAGCTGTGGACAGGAAGGATCTCCTGTAGAGGGTTCTAGCTGTGGACGGGAAGGATCTCCTGTAGAGAGTTCTAGCTGTGGACAGGAAGGATCTCCTGTAGATGGTTCTAGCTGTGGACGGGAAGGATCTCCTGTAGAGAGTTCTAGCTGTGGACAGGAAGGATCTCCTGTAGAGGGTTCTAGCTGTGGACGGGAAGGATCTCCTGTAGAGAGTTCTAGCTGTGGACAGGAAGGATCTCCTGTAGAGGGTTCTAGCTGTGGACAGGAAGGATCTCCTGTAGAGAGTTCTAGCTGTGGACAGGAAGGATCTCCTGTAGCGGTCTGTGCTGCAGCGGCTCTAAAGAAGCTTCTGACTGAAGACACTCTGTTGTTGAGTTACTGTGTTCTGAAGAGGACGACGAGGTTCTTTCATCATGTTCTTCATCCTCCTTTGGACAATCAACTCAAGAGACTCCAGATCAGTCCCCAGAACAGAACCAGCCTTCCTTATCTATCTGTTCAACCTCTTCATGTTACTTACTCTAATGCTCCGCCCCCAACAGGTGACTGCTGATGTGATCAGCTGACAAACTCCTTTTCTTTTGCTGCTCCTCTTCAAATCTCTGTCTACCCGTATTGTTTGAAAGTCAGGCAGAGACACACTGGAGTCCAGGATATGCTCCTTTAGCCAAGTCTCTGTAAAACACATGATGCTGCATTCCTGATACTCTGGCTGGGTCTTCAACAGAGTTTCATGTTCATCCATTTTGTTAGCAAGAGATCTCACATTTGTCAATATGACTGATGGAAGTGAAGGTTTAAACTTCCTCCTTTTTTGCTTTGCTCCTTCCCAGTATCCACATCTTCTTTTTAGCTCATCAGGGTCCCGGGGTTTCAATTTGAGGATTATTTGAGCCTTAGAAATGTCCGTTAGCTGCTCTTTCCAAAAAAACAAGTCTCTTGTTGCCATAGTTACGCATCACAACAAGTGGCAAAAAAGTGACAAATCACGCAAAAAAAAAAAAAAAAAACACTCACAGCAGGACCAAAATCAGAAGAAAAAGTACTTCAAAAATAATATTTCCAGATGAAAAAAAACTAGCAAGAAACACTCAAAAAGAACAAAAAAAAAAAAATGCTAGCAAAGTCACAGAGCAACTCCAACAAGCTGCCACCATGTGTAGCGCTATTCTGGAATAAATGATGTGTTCCTCAGCAGCACTGTAAGAAAAAAAAACAACACATCGTCCTCGTCCTCCTCTAACCACTGCCTGACCTCCATTGTAACCTGGATCACCTGCTGGCTCCATGTCACATGCTCTTACAATTGGATCCATATCAACTCTTTATATACTCATTCCACAATGTGCACCCAATCATCATTAACGAGTTGGCAGAATTAGTCAGCAAATTATAAATTAAACTTATGGTTTGATTGTTTGTCCGTATCCATACAGCATTGAGAATTTTGCAACAGTTATTTATCATTTTGAGCAGTTGTATCAATTGATAGATAATTGAAAGTGAATTGTATCCAATTGAATTGTGTATTGTATCCAAGCAACTGAGAAAAGAGTTAGAGTTTTGAAAAAATGTGCATATTGATCATTGATTGTGAGTTTTATGTCTAGAGTCGTGAAAAAATGACGTCAAGGTTGTGAAAAAAACGAGCAAAGTGATTGAAAAAAACTGTAATACACTGATACACACTGATACTAATACACTGATCCCTACTGATACAGTCTTACACCCACAGTAGTCAGTGTAATGGCTACAAACCTCACAATCTCATTTCTACTCAATAAAATTGGGGTAAAAAGTGTAAAGCAACATTTTTTATGTCTTTATTTAAATGCAAACAAACTATTTTACAAGTGAAAAAAATGAGTACTTGCAAAAATAAACAGCGATTAACTCTAAAATGTCTTAACAATGTCCACTTGTACTATTGCACTTATAAAACCTCCTATTTGGTTCAGTTTTAACTCAGTTTTCTGTCCTCAGGATCTGATAGACCGGATCGGTTTCCTAATGAGCCGAGTGGCAGTAACAGTCATTACCAGGTAAGATATGATGTGAAGACGTATTTAAAAGCCTTTAAATAGTATCACCACATATGAAATAATCCTTTTGTCTCTTTATTTGTGTACTTGTTTTAAATCAGCCTCTGAGACCTGGAAAGACAGACGTGTACGATCAAATAAAAAAATAAAGAGACTCGTTTCACCTTCCTGCTGAAAAACAAACTTCCACTGAGGGATCTGATTGGATCCCGGAGTCCTGAGTCCATCAGGACGAAGAGCTCCGCTCGTTGTGTTTAGTTTATTTGAACCTCTATGTTGATGTGATTTGCTGTATATGATATTCTTATTATTATTGTATGAATGCTGAAGATGTTCCCATCATGTCTAACATGTAGATGTTTTAATAACTGCGGCAGCTGTTGAAGCTTTTTAGGCAAATTTTTGTAAAATATTTCAGAATTATTAAACAAAAACTTGCAACATTGACTTTCTTGTTTTAAAATTAAAAACTGGTGACTAAAATGAATTGTGTCTTTTTGTGATTTTTTTTTGGGGGGGGGGGTGAAACTTCACTTAGGTTAAAATAAATTGTTGTGATCAGCTCGTTTACATATTACAGAACAAACAGTTTTAGACAACATACTATAACTAATGAACAACAAATTATAGTTAAATGATACAACTCACTCCTAAAATGATCCAAATTACTGTCAGAAAATCTACCGAGTATTTTAATTTTGAGTGTTTTCACTCAAATTAAAAATGACAAACAATCAACAGTACAAACAAATACAAATATGCAGCGTTTTGAAAGCATATGATGATGAAGAAGAGCAGAGATGAAGGTTAAAAAGATGAAGGGCAGGAAATGAAGACGAGGACAGAAGCTGGTTTCAGAGGAAGCTACTGCATGGCAGTTTAAATTCTTTATCCGTTTATCGTCTTCTAAGTGTTTGATGTGACAAAACTAAGAATGTTATTTCATTTTTTTTTTTTTAATTAATGGAACTTTAGAGTGCTCAGCTGAGGAGCACAACCCCGGTCAGTCCATACACGCCAACTCACACACACAAGATCATGTGCATTGAACACAAATGTCTACATCAGCACATGGATGTTCACCAGCTCATACAAACAGATGTGAGTGGGAGTCGTTCGACTTCACTCAGTCACATACAGGAACCGATTGTTTACACACACACACACACACACACACACAAGTTTGTTTTGCTATCCTTATGGGGCCCGTCTATTGACTTCTATTGATTTTAGTAACTGGATTTATGCCTAAACCAAACCCTTTTACTAACCTTAACCGTTATTGATCTATACCTTACCCTAAGACTAACTAAAACTCTATTCACACCATACCTATAAAGTTGACCCCTAACCCTAAAAAGGGGGGTCCCCCGTATAGGGCCCAGGCTACGGTCCCCACAAGAACCCTCGGTCCCCAGAAGGATAGTAAATATCTCATAACTGGTCCTCAGTAGGGTAGAAAAACAAGAACACACACACACACACAGCAGATGTACGTGAAGATAACGAAGCAGTAAATGTGGGAGTGTTTCCACAAAACTCTACAAATTTGAGCTGCTTTGATAGAAATTTTAATCTGCATGAAGAAGATCTGTTGCATCACATTTCATTCTAGTTTCCACCACCAGTATGAAGCTCATTGTCACTGCTGAGAAGAACTCTCCTCAACTTTCATGAAAGCTAAACAGGACCTCTCCACCTTCTTTCATATGTGAAAACAAGATTCTGCTTACAGCTGCTGCCATGTTTTCTTTTTGGAACCAAAGTCTGAGCAGTACAGACATGGAGCTGAAAAATCCCGCCTGCTCGCCTGTGCATATTATTGGTGTTTTAAGTATGAAATATTTAATTAAGTCTATAAGAAAAATGAATATTTGTTCATGTAAGGTAAAAACTATGAAAAAGATATCTGAGCTGAGGCATGCTTTTATTTTGTAGTAACAAAATTGTCAAGTTTGCGCTCTGTCACTGCTGGGAAAGACTCATGTTCACATGATCTGAATTATACACAAAGACAAAAGTTTCACACCTTTCAAAAAAAATGTTCACCGCACACCTGTTGTTCATGAGAGAGGAAGAATGAGGAAGACATACTGTTGATTTTGTGCTTTGATGGTTGTGAAGCGGATATGAAGTGTGTGTTCAAGAATACTTCATGATTCATACAAACCATTTCAGTATCATTTCCGATGATACACTAAGAGACCGGTGTGTTTGCTGCAGTTTATTTTATTAGTAACACGTTACAGTGACTGAAAGATAAATGCCTCAGAACAAAATGAGAAAACTAAAAAGAAGTAAATAAAAAACACAAAATAATAAAAGAACAGCACAGATAGATTCTACATAAACAGATTTAGATAAAACTGAATAATCAAAGTAAATAATTACAGTATAAATCCTCAGAATTTCACAGCGAACACCTAAAACATGATCACATCCTGTTAATTGACTCTGCCATAAATTCTACTATTAGCACTGATGGAATACGTGTTGTTCTGTATTAAATACAACCTGGTGTACAACAGTAGCAGAGAAAAACAATTAAACAAGAACATATATAATAAATCATATTGGATGGTGTTAAAATACTTTGTTCTGCTTTTAACATATTATTTTATGCTGCATGAGCATTAAAATGATACAAGAAAAACTCACAATCTGTACAAATTACATGCTAAATATTCCTCAGGAGGTATTTTCTGGTTACATGCAAAACATCAAAATGAATGTTTCAATAAACCAAAACATAGTTTGTCTCTGATGTTGTCTTAGTACCAGGTATCAGGTGTCAGAGAGTTTCGTGCCACAGCATTGAAATACTGCAGTTTTTACATAAAAAGTACCAGATATTACTATTTCTAACTGCTTCAGTACCTCAAACCTTCACCAGGACTTAATCTGGTAGTTTTGATGAACTAATCATGAATGTTTTTTTTTCTTTTCCAGCATATTTCATCAGTTTTCATGTTTAATTCACTATGTTTTACTAGACTGCAAGTACTATTGTTTTTTAGAAAATATATTTAAAACAGTCAACGATGAGAAGAAAAATCTTTTCTTTTCTATTTTATTCTAAATTCAGTTTTTTGCTTGTGTTTATTTAGCTAAATGAATGTAAAGTTATGGCTGAACAGTGAGTTTGTCATTTCTAAAGATGAAGAAGTTTGATGTCACAAAGTTTGCTAACAGAACTGAAACTGACTGATCACATACAAAAACAACATTTTCATTATTCCTCCACAGATACTGTTTCCAGCTGTCATCAGGATTGTGTTTCTTTTTTCAGTGTAATCTTAAAACACAAGTACCACAGGTTAAATGTTGTCACAACAGTTACTGCACTAACAACATCTTAATAGGAAACATACAAACTTATAAATGCACAACGTATTAATACAAATTGTTCATGTTGGTGCCACAAAATTAAAATAAAATACAACATTTTCATGAGACAGTCTCAGTTGTATTTTTCTTTGGGTAACACTCTCTATCCCCTTCATTTAAGGTGTGAGTAAAGATCCCTTGTTTGAGTCCCAGGGTTCAGCATCTGCAAAAACACAACCCGTAAATGAATGTTTTTAACACAGAACATAACAACAGTAAATTACAGTAATGCCTGACTTCCAGTTGTATTTTAAAGATACTGATTCTACCAACAAGAAGTTCTTATAACAGAATGGTTAATAGTTTTATTAATACAGAAACAGATCAGAGTAAACAACCCAAATTCCAACAAAGTAGGGATGCTGTGTAAACAAACTATAAATAAAAACCTAAAACAATGATTTCCAAACTTCATGAACCAGTATTTTATTCCCAGTAGAACACATACGACATATCAAATGTTGAAACTAAGATGTTTCACCTTTTCATATAAAATATTAACTCATTTTTATTTGATGGCAGCAACATATCCTGTAATAGTGGTAACAAAAGACTTGATAAGTAATTGGCAGGTTAACTAACAACAGCTGAGTAACATGAATGAAAGGAGTATTGAGAGGTAGAGCTGCTCAGATGTAAATATGGACAATCTGCAACAAACTTTGTCTGAAAAATCCTGAAAATTTAAGACATTTGTTCCAGAACTGCAAAGACTTTGAAGATCCCACTAGTTATATTATCAGAATAATATCATCTAAAAGTTCAGAGAATCAAAGGGGATCTGTGTGTTTGCAGGAACAAGGTCAAAGGTCAAAACAAGATCATTGTAATATTTGGGACCTGAGGTGGCTCTAAATTAAAATCAGACATGATGCGCTTCAGGGCCTGTGGGATGTAGCTGAGGTTTTTTTTGCACTTCATTGATGAAATATTTAATGTTGAAACTCCACAAACACAAACGCGTCACCGCACTCAGGTGTTCACTCAGGTATGGGCTCTATGCACGGAGCCACGTGACGTATTTGCGTAAGAATCTCAGATCGCACATCTTTTTCCGGTCTTGCTGAAGCTAGCCTGTGTTGTCCCTTTGAGTTTGAATTCCAACTACTTCAGTTAATTGACAAATAGTAGTTTTATTCAAGACGGTGTGAGAATTATGGGATTTTGATTGGGTGAAAACGCTGACCGGTTCACCGGTTTTACCTAGAGACAAAATAAATGTGTCGTATTATTAATCCTTTCACGAGCTACTGGTAAGGGCGCTGCAAGCTACCGGTAGCTCGCTAGCGACGTGTTGGAGACCCCTAAAGCTTACAACAGCTTACACATCTGGAGAAACACCGTCAATGCTAAAACATACACACAGTTTTTAGATTTCTCATCTAGAAAACCTCTCTTTCAGGAAAGATCTTACATATTTTGACCTCTGTGAAATACTGCTTTTATACTCAGTCATGTCACTGAGCTGCTGACAATTAACTTCAAAATGTTCCTCCAGTTATTTTTGAATTGTCCTGGTTATTATGGCTTTTTGAGCCTTTTTTTTTGTTCCTGTTCCAACCTTTCAGAGATGTGTTGCTGACATCCAAATTAAAAATGAGAAAATGGGCAAATATTTTTCTATGAAATTAGAAAATATCTCAGTTTAATCTACTCATATGTCGTTTTTCTTTTATAAGATTTGCAAATAATTGAATATTGTTCTTATTTAGATTTTACACAGTGTCCCAACTTTGTTTGGAACATTGTTTGGAACTGGGATCGTAGTTGACTGAATGTAGCTACACTGGACTCGTTACTGTACAGAAACATGCATTACATAAAGTCTGTGTTTTTGACAACACCCACCTCATAGTCAGGATTCGGGACCGGTGGACCACCTCGACTTCCTGGTTTAACAGGTGCTAGAAGATTTGTGGAGAATTATGTGATCAAAAATAAGATCAAACATTTTTGTTTCTGGTAAAAGTAAATGGTTGAATCAAAAGAAGAAAAGTTCATCTAATTTAACATTTAAGTCCATTCTTACCTTTGGTGATGTGAGTGGGTCTATCAGAGCTTTGCTTTTTGCTGCACCTGTAAATCATCCCAATCAAGAGTGTTGAGATGATTAAATCCCCAGTGATGATCATCACAAAGAGACTTACATCCAGTTCGAAGCAGTTTTTACATGCTGGAGGAGAAAGGTCAAAGGTCAAACAAGTGGTAGATCAGTGATGGAGATGGCACTGAATAAAAGGAAGTTTATACTCACCTTTTCCTTTCACGTAGAATTTATATTCAACACTGTCATATTCACATCTGTATTCATCTTGGCTTTTGTAATCAAATTCATATGTTTCCTCTCGTTCTTTCACTGGTTCTGTCGAATCTTTACCTTGATACCACTTTGTGGGATCACCTGGACAGGTCAGGGAGACTTTATCTCTCCAGAATGTTACGCTTCCTTCAAACAGATAAAGATCAGATTATTTAATTTCACTTGTTTAGTTTATAATCTCATATTTTCTTTTCCAAAACTTTTCACAGAGAAACAAGGAAAGTCTCTAAGATTTGAAGTAAAATACACATATTTATATAAAAAATATAATTATTTTTATGACTGTACATGACTTATAAGTGTTTCCTTCAACACACTGTAACTTAAAACACTGTGTAGATTCTCAGTCTGTCGGGAAATGATGATCCTAAAGAACTAAAAAACATATTTTGGATAGAAATAAAAAAGAAATTCAGTTGCCTTTTAAAAAAAAAGCCAAATAAAAATCAAGACTGAAAACATTTTACAAACAGGGTTGTTAGTAAATTATATGCTGCAGTTAAAAAGCCTCAATACAGGAAATGGAATCTTTAGGAATGCATAAAAACACGTTTCAGGACAGAGTATTTACATTTCAAAATGTGAAACAAGACCATGAAAATAATTTCTACTTTAAAGTAAAAAGCTAAATGATGCAGGATCTTTATGTATTTACCTTTTTCAGTCTTCACGGTGGCTGCGAACATGAGGAGGACGAGGAACGCTGCCTGGACAGCCATTTTCTCAACTTCTGGTGTGGTTCTTACTCTCGGATCAAATCTGTAAAAAGACTCTTTGAAAATATTTCAAATTGCATCAAGTGTAACTTAAAAAGCAGTAAGATCTAAAATGGTGGCTCTTTCTCCGACTCTCTGGCTGTACACACACACACACACCTAGCCTCACAGGAAGTACTTTTTTTTTCAAGATGAATTCACAGTTAAACCTCAAAATGAAGTCAAACTGCAGTAGAGTGGAGACAGACTTCCTGGTTTATATTAGATATAAAACGTTGCAATAAATGCAGCTTAAAAAAACATTCAATTACAAGTTCCAATTGATACTTTAAATCTTGAAAACCATCACGTTGCACATATATATGATCACATTTTGATCAATGAGATTAATATATTAAATAGATCTTTTGAAGCATCTCAGATTACAGTGTCTCATCCATCCATCACTTTTCTAAAGCCACTTGTTCTAGCATGGGGTTGCAGGGAGCGGGTCATGTGGTGAGCATGGGTGGGTGGGATCACTGAGGAGACGTGGCATAAGGTGCAAAATACTCTGTTAAAGTTTTCTCTGACAAAAAAATCTTTAGAATTAGTCAAGGAGATACTTGCAGCCAAGAAACAATGTATGACCAGAATGAATCTGCTGGACATGGTAGAGATGAGATGAGATTCATTTCAGCTGTGACTTCTCAATAAACCCACAGGTGGAGCTACATACAAGTCAGATCAGCCCGGGACTCACCTGAGGAAAAAAACCCAGCCGGAGGAAGTGAAGGAAAAAAAAAAAAGATAAAACAGGTCCAAGACTGTGGAATCCTGCACTCTCAGAAATAGAGGTACGAGACAAGGACATTTTTGTACCTATAGGTAAATTGTTTTAAAATGTTTCCTTAAAGGTACAATATTGGTCTTTAAAAGGCCAGAATTTGTACCCTTCTTGTCGCTGGGGGTGTACCCTGTAGTCCAGGTCCACTTTTGTACCTTATGTAATTGTTACACTAAAACAATAAAATGACACCATGTTTTGAAGTCTTAAACCAACATTCTGAAACATAATATTGAAAATGATGGAAGAAACTTAAAGGGACATAAGGCAAGATTTGTGAAAAACTACACATGCATTTCCAGTTTATTCAATGCTAATGGGTCATGAAGCATTAAAAACCCAAAATAACGAGGCCATCCGCATATATGTCTGTTGCCTTGGACACGCTGTGTGTAAATTGACGCTGCATGCGCGTTGCCGACAGCTCTTGAACAGGAAGTACATGGCCGCCGTGGACTTGGATTCAAACACTGAAGGTATACTTATGGATGTTTCTGCAGCCAGCAAACGACCTGCATCCACTCTCACCCCCCAAAAAAGTGGCACCGCGAAGAAAAAAAAGACTTTATCAGCGGCATCTCGTGAGTCTAAAAAAAAATATGACAGAAGCCGGGCAGGCACCCGCATAAATATTGGATATGCGTTCGGTTCATGGAGGGAACTTCAGCTGCATTTGGGAGTGAAAACGGATGCTGACATGGCTCATTTCCTTGTGACCAGGTGAGAAAACATTATAGGTCGTGTTTAGAGCCTGATACAGTATGAAAATGATGAGATCAAATCAAATAACAGAGTGGAGAGACCTGACGTGAAGTATGATAGCCTCCCCGGTGCAGTGCTGTGAAGACGAACAGTCTGTAAAGTGTCTGTGCGCGCTCCCGTGCCGGCTTGGCTGGTGGCTGCAGTTAGCCACAGCGCCTGTCGCGGCAGCACTGAGTCAGATTTTGTAAAGCTGCCTTAAGTCCCTTTAATAAAATAGAGATTAACCAGCCTTGACCAGGGTTGCAGGTGCAGTTGAAATGGTACAAATTTGTACTTTATATCAATTTGAACCCTCAGAGGGGCATTTCTGACCTTTTAAAGACCAATATTGTACTTTTAAGGGAACATTTTAAAACAATTTACCTATAGGTACAAAAATGTTCTTGTCTCGTACCTCTATTTCTGAGAGTGTGATCCACCAGTCAGGTAATGGTTACTCAAGCAGTGTCGTCTCTACGGGGTCTGCTAGGAACAACAAGTTCTACACAGTCTGAAATCAGGATTCAGATGATTTTATACTTGTATCCAGTTGTAGAACAGAAGACTTTGGTGTTTATTCCTCAGTAATATGAATGTATGAACGATCACATCTTAGACAGCTGGAGGTTAGAAGTAGGAGTTTAGTCTGTTTGCTTGTTTATCTCTGATATGAGTTTAAGTTTTTAATCTCACACAACTGTTTCTGATTACTTGTTACAACACATAGAGAACTTGGTATTTTCAGAAGTGGTTCTTATAAAGAGATTGGGAAGAGGTCAATGGATTTTTGTTAGTTTGTAGATTTTTGGACTATTATTATTATTATTATTATTATTGCTGTTTATCAGTTTGAATGATGATAAACGTTCCTCCTCTTCTTCGTTGTTCCATTTGTTTGTTCTGTGCTCATGCTGTAGCTCCATATTCAACCTGCCCATTTCTGTTACATTGTGTATTCTTTTTCATGCACACTTTACATTTTTGGGGGGTCTAGCCATTTTAAATATTTTGTATTATTATATAGAAATTTAACGTGTGCATCACCTTTGGTTTTAAACATATTCGCTTGTCTTCCCCGAACATTTTGTCTATATTTTAATCTTCTCTCCTCCATAATTTGGTCTTTCTGTCCACTTTACCCAGATTACATGAATGTTGTCACAATATTTTGCACCAATCTGAATGAGTGTAAATTCTCTTTTAACAAAAAGATATTTTTGAACTGACTTAAATTTTTTAAAATTTGTCTGTTGTGACACGTGTCACTAATTCACCTGCTGACTGTAGAACCTCTCAGGACAGTCTGTTATTTTATCTTTTCTATAGTTTATTTCTGCAAATGTTATAAAATTGTGTTGCTGGAATCAAACTTTAATATTGTAGAATAAAAACAAACTTATAATAAACAATAATAAGAGATACATTGGACAGACGTTTTTTTCTGACTGGTAAAGATTAGAACAAGGTAATAAATCATTCTAACTTGTGTTGTGGCAGCCGTCTACTTGTCAGGACACATACCCACAGTGAGATGTCTTTCCAGCACTATGGCCCTCACCTCTGGAACAGGCTGCTGGAGGACCTCAGGGCCCCAGAGAACGTTCATATTTTTAAGAGCAAGCTCAAGACACACCATTTTAGTCCAGCTTTTAACTGATTAATTGTTTTTAAATGCTTGCTATTTATTGTCCTTAATTGTTTTACATATTTTACTGGTTTATATTTATCAGAGTTTTAGTATTTAATCTGATCATATAATCATTCACTTATTTATTCATATATTTATGTGTTTCCAGTGTTTCCTCTGTGGCAGCCCTCTGGCTCGGGGGCGGCGGTCAGCTGTGGCTGCCAGGTGCTCCCTGGGTAATGCTCAGATGGGGGGGTTCCTGCAATCCCTCCTCTGGACGCCCTGGGTCGGTACCCTGGCTGCCGCTGCTGCTGCCGGTGCAGATGGCTCCCCTGATGGCGTTTTCCCATGCATCTACCTTACCTGGCTCATCTGTACTGGGCCTACTGTCCTTTATATGTCGGGCCTTTTTTATATTCATTTTATTTTGTAAAGCTATATAAATAAAGTTTTGATTTGATTTGATTATCCATTTTTGTTTTGTGGTTTTAATATGTTGCTCTGAGGGTGTTTTTAACATATGGGGGTTGGACTGGGGGAGGGGGGGGTGTATCGGTGTATGTATATAAGGGTGGGATTTGAAATTTTGCTTTTATCCTGTAAAGCACTTTGAAATGCACTAATGCACGAAAAGCACTTTATAAATAAAGTTTTGTTTTTATTTTTTATTTTTATTTAAATTGTTTATGTGCCATCAACAAATAATCAATTCAAAAATAAATACTGAGTGTGAAAGGTAAAAAATATGTTGATTGGCGGGTTGTGAAAGAAGCAGAGGGGATTATGAAGATTTCATTAAAGATCATCTTCTTCCTTAAAGTAGAAACATTTGATGAACCTTCTTGTCACAGTCTAATTATTAATATTCTATAATATTTTATTTATTAATTCTAATCAGGTTTGCTATCGAGAAGAGAAACATCTAAAACTTGCACCAAGAATCAAGACTTCAGTTGAAGATTTGAGTAAATTCTGTGACTGTAAATACTTTTTCTATCATTTTGTTGGAGCCAATATTTGTTTTAATAAACTATTTTACCATTTCAGCTGTAAAATACTTCCCCCCTCACTTCAACCGAGTTTACTCAAGTAGTGGACATCAAAGTGCAGCTCATCTCTGCCCTCAAGTGGCTCAACAAGAAAAAACTACTGAAAAATGTCAAACATCTTCCTGTTTTTACTGGAAATGCAGTTAAAGGTGGTAAATGGAATATTTTAATAAAAAGCAATAATTATAACAAAATAATACCTCCATGGGGTGTTTAGAGGGTTGTAGAATGAAAATACACTATTTCTTTTAAAAATTATATCTGAAGTAAAATATTATAAAATATTAATTTTGACGGGCACAACGTTGGCATTTTGTTTGCATCTACCAGCCAATAGCTGGCAGAGCAGCGGGCACCATTTTGGGTTGCCTAATACCGTAAATACTGCAGCACACAGCGAGGCTGGTACTGTGGAGTCTGCAGGTCAAGCAGCTGGAAGCACCGCGGACATGTGGTGATTATATACCTTATTTGCTTGCCATAGAGGGTTTCCCATGTGACGAGCAAGTTCTGTGTGGAAGCGTTTTTATTAGCAGCTATTAGCAGCTAGCTAACACGGAGCTGCAGCATGTCGCTGAAGTGGAGGAGCTTTGACTGGAAGACACACCACAGAGGATTTTATTGCTTTTTTTATTTTATTGGATAAGTGAGGCGTGCAGGATGGTGTGTGAGGAGGACAGGAGGATCTTAAGAGGGACTGCAGGAAGTTTTGGTTTGCTCTAGAAGAGCCGCGGGACAACTATGAGCTCTTTGCCACAGACTGAATCGATGACTGAGCTTCAAACAGGTAAGAGCTGCTTTTATCAGAGTCAGTGTGTGATCAGCGGGGCTGGAGAGCATGATTAGTGAGCTGGGATCAGCGCGGGTTTGGTGAGGAATATTGGTCGATGGGGGGCAAACGAGCCTGGCACCCAGATGGTTGAAGGCTTTGTGCCGTGTTATTCTTTTCATATTACATATCCCACCTTTAATTTATGATGATGAAGATAATGTCACTTAAATGAATTGGACTTGTGCAGCAGTTCAGAATGAATCTGGACCTGAAACTCACACTATAAATGCTCAAATATGTTTCAATTTTATTACCATCATCACTTGATGGTCCCGTCTCCAGAGACACCATTACACCGCGTCCTTTATTAGCTGCTCTTACTAGAGTTACTGTCCTGCAGAGTTAAATAAGTTCTTTCTGGTGTATTTTGACTCATTTGAATCAGAACAAACTGGAGAAATTGTTTCTTGTTGCACTTAGAAAATAGAACATTTTGACACTTGTACTTTCTGCATACAGACTATAAACTCAAAGCAAGAAATAAAGATGGTGGATTCAGTCTACATTTAGCCGGAAGTCCATGACCATGTTTAACATTTCAAGGGCACGACCTATGATGTAATAGTTAAAAAAAAATGTAATAGATAGAGAAAACTGAACGACTTGAAAAATATGACCAAAACCTTTTACAAAAATATCTCCATAACACATGGAGTGACACATTTTAACTTTTTGCACTCCTGGACACTCTAAGTTTACTACACAAAGCAGTTAAGGATTAAATAAGTGGAATTTTCATGATATTTCTCCTTTAATTCTACAACCAACTTGTTTACTGTGGAACACGTTGAGTCCAGGAGTCTCACCTGGACAGACCAGCAGTCCATCACAGGGACACATACAAGCAGACAACCAGTCACACCCACACCTGGGGCCAATCATATTTTTGGTCTGCGGGAGTCCCTGGAGAAAACCCAGACATGTACAGGTAGAACATGCAAACTCCATGCAGGAAGGTCCTGGCTGGTTTCAAACCCAGAACCTTCTTGCTGCTAGGCAACAGTGCTTCACCACCATGTGCATCACTACTGAAGTTCAATCAAGCCTAAAAAGCTCATTAAATTAATATAACAGAACAAACTTGAGTCTTTAGTAATTTATTATTTTCCCAAAACGTTTATAAACCTGATTCTTTTAAAAGGGCTTCAAAAAAGCTGAAAGGAAAATGTCTCTCCACAAAGTGGGAAGAATCTGATTTAACTTGGAGAGATAAGATAATCTATCCTTCAATAATCCCTCAGGAAGGTTCCCTTCAGGAAATAGAAATCTATTTATGGTCACAAGGGGGTCAAATCTACCGAGGTAACGGTCTGTCACACGCAGACCTTCACCCCCTGACGTGCAGACTTTGTGTATAAAATCGGATACAATTTGGTAGAAACAAGAGTTTAAAACATGCTATTCACAGATTGTCAATAAATAATACAATTTTTTTACAGTAATCTTACTGCATAATATTTGCATTAAATCAGGCAGGTTAGGGTCTAAATGTAGATAAGCAGATGCTTGTAGGTCTGTGGGTGGTTTAACTTTACTAAGAACCCACAGTTTGCACCCACCCTCCCCCCCCTCCCCCGTTCACATATACGCTCTCACACTAACATACAACAGATGTAAATAAAGATAAATAAGCGGTAAATGTTGAGGTGTTTCTATAAAACACTTCAACTCTGAGCTGTTCTGTAAATATTTCTTCATCTGCATGAAGAAGATCTGTTGCATCACATTTCATTCTTGTTTCCACCATCAGCATGAAGCTCTTTGTCACTGCTGAGATCGACTTTCATTAACAGCTGCTGCCATGTTTTCTTTTTGGAACCAGAGTCTGAGCAGTACAGACATGGAGCTGAAAATCCTGCCTACTTGTCTGCACACATCCGTGGTGTTTTTAGTATGAAATATTTAAAAGAAAGTATATAAGAAAAATGAATATCTGTTCATGTAAGGTAAAATCTAACACTCGAAAAAGTATCTGAGTTGTGCTTTTATTTTGTAGTTACAAAATTGTCAAGTTTGTCTTACATGGACATGGATTATAAGTCATAAACACACTGTAAAAAATATTTCTATTGCATGTCAAACAGGTTAAAATATACAGAAATAATGTTTTGGAGATTTATTTAATGTTTCTGGCACGTCTGTTGTTTGCAAGAGACAATAAACAGAGAAGACAACCAGAAGACAACCTGGGCTGAGAGTGATGTGGGGGGGGGAGTGTGGATATGACCTGCGGGTTTGAGGGCGCTTCATGTATCACATAAAGTTGTTTATCTGCTGAAGCATCGGCATATTGTTTCCAACCATATACAAAAAGAAAAACTAGAACAGGGTTATTGTGGGTTTTTCTATTAATGATACTTTACAGTGATGAGAAGATAAACACATCAGAATGACATCTGAAAACTGAAAGGATGTGTATGCATGTGTGTATGTGTGTGTGTGTGTTTGTAAGCGTTCAATCTATATAAAAAAAAGACTTTTCAATACACAGTTAAACAGATTAAAGGTTTTCTTTGGTTGGTTCATTTAAAAAGGAATTATTGTGCTGTTTTTAAGTGATTTATAAATAAAGTTGGCTTGGCTAAACGTAAATTAGAAAATGTATAATTAAATCCAAAATAACAAAATTCCTTGCCGTCGCCTCCGAGGGAGTAGATGATGATCTATCCAGTCCTTTGCACCACAGTGGAGTATGTGTCCACTGTCAGAGTTTTTCGGTTTAATGACTGCCAAAAACAAACAAACAAACAAACAAACAAAAACTGGTCAATGAGTGCAGTAAATCTAAACGTAAATTAAAGCATAAATTACTTTAACATTTGAAAAGTTGGTGGCAGGTTTTAACTCTTTTTTTCCACAATTTTGTTTTTCAAAAAACAGAAAAAAGATATGAACATACAAACAAAAACCCAACAAAACCAAACAAAAACACTTGTTTTTAGAAAAAGAAGAGAAAAAATGAGGGAAAATTACATAACTGTTTCTGTTTAATGACATTATTGATATAATAATGTCAAACATTTATGTTTGTTAAATATTCCTTGTTTTCTTCTTCTTTTTGAATGAATTTGGCACTCCATAATGTTAAGTTTGAACAAATATTTACAAGTAAAAAAATAACTTAAAAAAATTATTTTCCTTTCCTCTTCATATTTTGTACAACGTAAATCGTTCCGTGACGTTTAGTTTTTAAAGTGTTACACAAATAAACTGAGTTGACTTGATTTGCAGGATTAAATAGAGAGTAAATGGAACTTGTTCTAAAGATTTTAAACCTATAAATCAAACAGATTATAAAAAACCTTTTTTACTGTGAAAGATCAAGTCACATCCATCCATCCATCCATCCATCCATCCATCCATCCATCCATCCATCCATCCATCCATCCATCCATCCATCCATCCATCCATCCATCCATCCATCCATTTTCTGAACCTGCTTCTTCCTGTTCAGGGTTGCAGGGAGCTGGTGTCTATCTCCAGGGGTCTTTGGGCGGGAGGTGGGGGACACCCTGGACAGGTCGCCTGTCCATCACAGGGCCACACATAGACAAACAACCAATCACACACACACACACACACACACACCTAGGGACAATTTAGAGTCACCAATTAACCTCTTGCATGTTTTTGGACTGCGGGAGGAAACCCACGCATGCACAGTGAGAACATGAAAGCTCCATGCAGAAAGGTCCCAGACCGGATTCAAACCCAGAACCTTCTCGCTGCAAGGCAACAACGTGCAGCCTATCATCAACATCATTAATTCTAAAGAGTTTCTCGTGTGTGTATTTTGTGTGTGTGTGTCATGTAAAACAAACAAATATACCTTTTATAAATTGTTGACAAACACTTTAGCTTCAGACTGTTTTAGATGTTTTATAGTTGCACATGTTGTAGTTCAAACATAAAGCAGCTTCACTTAAAAGAATTTGATACAAGAAATTGAAAATAAAATTGCTGTTCAATTTTCATGTATTTTAATAAAAAATGCTTTTTGTGTTTCATAAAAACTACATGATGTTTTCTGAGACTTAAGACATGTACTTTTTTGTTGTATTTTTTAGCCATTTCAGGCAATAAAAACGATAATATTTATATTTTATTCAAACAGCCTGATTTTGTTTCTAGATTTTTAATACATTTTTATAACCAATCGAACTCAATCAAATAACAACACAGAATATGATGGGATTAACTCTAAGAAGGAACGTAGAAGACGAGGTGTCATGCACGTTCTCATCAGTGTATCGCTCACAATGCTGAACTGCTTTTAATCAGATATAATCATTTGATAGAAAATTGGAAAATTATTGTTTCTAATTAAAATTACGTAAAGAAAATTAGTTGATTGCAACAAAAACAAACTACAACGTAAGATCAAACCTCTACCTGATAATCAGAGGACGAAGCAGACGGACCGGCGCCTCTTGGTTTAGCAGGTGCTTGAAGAAGTAAAACAAATATGATCAAACACTTTATTTAATACCAAAGTAAATGTAAATACTTCAGTCAAAGGGGCATCAAATTTTACACTTAATTTAATTCTTACATCTGGGAGGGCGAATAGGTTCATCTGGGATTTTTTTCTTGGTGCATTTAAAGACGATGATCATCAAAACGGCCGTTCCAAGAACGTCCAAAATGATGACCATCATGAAGAGAAGGCCGTCCACTTCAAAGCAGTTTTCACATGCTGGAGGAGAAAGATGAAAGGTCAAACAAGTTCAGTGACTGACGCTAAAGACAAAGAATAAAAATATTCTGTTTTTTTCTCACCTTTCCCTTTCACATGGAAATAATATTCTTTTTCGTTTCCATCCTCAGTGTATTTACATTTGTACTGAACTTGACCATTGTACACAAATTCATATGTTGGTCCCTTTCCAGCTTGGTTTTTACTATCATACCAGGTTCCGTTACCTGGACAGGTGAGCGTGACTGTATTTCTCCAGAATGCTACGCCTCCTTCAAACAGATAAAGATCAGGTTATTTCATTTTATTGGTTTTAAAAATTATAATCTTTAACTCAAACTCTGAGAGCTGAAGTAAAAATACAAACACGTTCTTGTGCAATTTAGAAAACACAAGAAAAACTGACTGTACATGACTGACATGTGTTTCCTTCAACATTTAGAAACGGGAAAAAAAAAATCATTAAGTCAACAGTTAGTAAATTATATATAAAAAAAGCGGACAGGTGTTGTGTTTTATGCATTTTTCTAAATTCAAAACACGACCAAAAAAATGTTTAGTTAACGTAAAATGATGCAGGACCTTTATGTATTTACCTTCTTCGGTCTTCACGGTGGCTGCGAACATGAGGAGGATGATGAACACTGCCTGGACAGCCATTTTCTCAACTCGTCTGTCTTGTATGTTTTTGAAATTTTCTTAATCTGGAATCAATTTGGAGATTTGGAATTGAATACAGCTTCTTGTTCAGTGAGACGACATGAGTCACAGTGAACCTTCTGTTCTCTCTGTGCCTCTCTCACCATAACAGTTCATACTCTCATTGAACACACACACACACACACACACACACACACCATTAACCTCACAGGAAGTGCTTCTTGTTTGAAGACTAATTCACAGTTATTCACTGTTATTCACATCTTATTAAACTTAATCAGTTATAAAATTGTCATTTTTGTGCAACAGGAAATAATAATATCACTGTAAGAAATCAGTGGAAAAACTGTTACATTTATTTTTAAGTGTTTCAATAAATCAGTTTTTACAGTTTTATATAACATGTTAAAGGAGTGTCGTGTATCACAAAGACACACTTCACTTCAAAGACACACTTCTTTTGACTTTAAACATTTAGTTACATAATCCAAAATTTATACAGACGATCAGTCATAGTATTGTTAGTATATTTAGATTTTGTGTTGTAGTTTTGTGTATTTTTATAATTGATATAATTTACTGTAGGTGTGTTTTTGTTTAGTGAGTTTAGACTTAATCTTATATTATTTTGAAGAGTTTTGATATTATAATTTTCCAGATATTATTTTTGTTGCATTTCCTCGGTCTGTTCTCGGTCTGGCTTCTGCGTACCGTCACATTCGAGCCACTAACCATCACATTTCATTTCAGTATTTACTGAATCAGGTTTTCAGCTGCTTCTTCACCTCCATTTCAGCTGCTTCGTGTTCTTGCCCCACGCTGTTCTTTTATATCAGCATTAAGTTTCAAGTTTCAAGTTTATTTATTTATAAAGCGCCAGTTCATGACAAAGTCATTTCAAGGCACTTCACAGAAAAATCAACCAATTAATAATAAAACATTTTCTATCTAAGGAACCAGCCGATTGGGCTGAATTGTTATTTCAGCACAATCCCCCATCCTGAGCAGCACAATTGGCGACAGTGGAAAGGAACGACTCCCTTTTAACAGGAAGAAACCTCTAGCAGAACCCGGCTCAGGATGGGCGGCCTTCTGCCTTAGCCGACTGGGGTCTGAGCTGACAGGAAAGAGACACAGACAAACACAGATGTATTTTGGCCAGTCGTCATGCCTATAGAAAGATAAACAGAGAAACAGTTAATGGCAGCAGTAACAATCAAAGCAATAACATTAGCCTGAACTTTAGCTTGAGCACTGAAAACAGTATAAATATATCTGTTCACGGCAAACAACTATTTTACGTGTAAATTCACTGCACTGCAGATTCAACAACTATCTTGTGTCTTTCACTGAATTTCAAAGAGTTTATTAATAAATACAGAAAACATCAGATATACATTTATGTAAATGGATTATTACTGTTCCAGGGACACATGGGGAGTAAAATCAACCTCTGTGATGCTGCCACATAAAAGGGAGTCCTTAATCACTACGCTAACCTGCAAGTCCTTACAACACTGATTTAATTCCCCCATTTTTTGGGAGCTTATATTATATCAAATCACCAGGTAGTTTACACAGGTCTGGTCTGTTCATACCTGATCAGGATTTTATTACTAAACTCTCTGTATTTACAGCTTGGTTTTATTTGATTATCATTTCACGATATAACTGTTGATTTTTATTGATTAATCAACCACAAATGATACATTTCAGAGTTTGAAAAAGTTCAGTTCTGTAAAGGTTTTTTGGTACATGCTTTGAATTAAAAACTTGTGCTGTATGATCTGATGAACGTCGATCAGGTGAGTGTGTCTCTGTCTCACTCGGGTTCAGTGTTTGGTGAAATTTAACGCGCCAGTGGCTACGTTTACATGCGCCAAATTTCCCCAATCTGATTAAAATCTTGGTCGATCGGAATTCCCAAATCCCTGTTTACATGGACACTAACTGAAATGATCTGATCATGCCATGAGTACACATGCACCAAGCACTCAATCAGGTTAAATGAGTTGAGCATGCGCACAGCGAGTTGTCTTTCCGGGGGAAGAAAAAAAAGTAAACAAACTCCGTCCTTTCTGCACGTCTTTCCCGCCCCATCGTGTGCTCGAGCTGACTCACGTTTTCCCCAATATGAACCTTCTGCAGGTGATTACCTTTATGTTTGGGTTTTTACTGGTCGCATTAACCAAGCTAGAGGCTGAATACATATTGCTACTGCTCCTCCACCACAGGAGAGGAGAGCAGGATGACAGGATGACTGCTCCAGCAGACCACTTCTGTTTACTTCCCGCCATGTTTTCTACTTGGGTCTGCGAAAGCGGAAAGACGTCACGCTGAAGTTGTACGCATGCGCAGTGAGCTTTTTTCACCCTTTCTTTCCAAATGGGTGTATACGTACATGCACGTCTATCCGAATGAAGATCGGACAAAACCACCCCTCTCGATCGGAAGTAAATTTCTTTCTGATCAGGCTGCATCGGATCAAAACATTCTGATTGACATGTTTACATGACGTCTTTTTTATCCGATTGGGCGTTTATTCCGATTAAATGTGCCCATGTAAACGTAGCTATTGACTGACACTCTGAAAACTGGTAAAACAGCACCACCTGGTGGCCAAATCCAATATTTATATGGTTGAGCGTGCAACACAAGGATGTAAGATGTTTTGCTGCTTTCTCTCACTTGTCGGGAAGTCTTGGTCTAGGTGCCTTAAATGGAGCAGTGGTTCTTATCTCTGTGCACCTGAGAGCTCAAGATCTTCAAAAAAAAACAGCGTCTTCATACGACAGTGTCAACATGATGTCATCAACTCTCACAAAATACATTCTTCCCTACATTTTGCTCAGCTGACTCTTTGATCTGCACAGCAATGGTGTGTGGGTTTGCCCCGTTATAGCTAGAGTCCAAGTTGTGGGAGAATTCTAATCTCTCCTTCAAACTCTCATCCAGGGTGGGTGTTTGATTGCATTCAGTTAATAGAGGTAGAGTGATGTACATTTCTTCATTTGCTGGCTTGATGCTAAATCCTTTGGTCCTTCTCCTCGATATATCAGTGAGACCTGAGCCTGTTTTTAGAGACTACAGGAAAAACTTACTCTGGATGATGAACAACTCAAACTGTTCTGACCTGGAAAGTGAACAGTTGCTCTGTTCATCTCTTACTCCATGTGCATTAAATGTGCTTTATTTCTTTGGCCTTCAGGAAACACCCTGACACGATTTTTGACTTTATCCCAAAAATCTCTGTGCAGTGGCTGCCCTACGTGAAACTGAGGTGAGTCTTTTATCTCTCTTCATTATTTCTGGCTGTTGGGACAATAGTCTTCGGTACTAAAATCTGTGGCGTCTCTGCACTAAGGGCCGGGCCGCACCAGATGGTGCTGTGGAGTTTGATGAACTGTATGAGAATGGGCCCATCTTGAAAAGTTTGCCCCTTCACATATACTAATGTGCCACAAACACAATGTTAATATCACCAACCATTCCAATTTTATTAAGGTGTATCCATATAAATGGCTCACCCTGTATGTGACAGGAACATGTGGGCATGTTGCTGCTCATATCTGAGAGTGTGGGGGTGTAATGTGCCCTAAAAGCTCAGTGTTTTTTTTTTATCCCTTAAGGCATATATACTGTATCATCCCAGACCTGCTAGATCCTGTCACAGCAGAACATATTAAACTTTATCTAATAATGTTGCAGTATTAATCAATAGTTTTGGTGATACTGCTTACACATGATGAGGTTCAATCAGTTTCTGATAGATTCACAAGTTTCTGTTTGAACGGAAGGTTGCACAATGATTTAATTGAGGAAAGATGAGAGTAGAATGACCCAGAAGAATCAGAGGTCTGGTCCACAAGTTTAGAATAATTGTTCTAAAACAGCATTTATTTTTTATTTTTATTCATTTTTATTTTATTTCCTATATTAATTCCTCGTGGGGAAATTTTTCTCAGCATTTGACCCATCCTCACCATGAGGTGAGGAGCAGAGGGCAGCCATATTGAACAGCACCCGGGGGAATATCTCATATTTTCTCCCAAGACACAATTTTAAAGAAAATCTTTATTCACATGTACTTTGGAGGCATTGAGCTTTAAGGAAGTGGAGCTGAAAAAGAAAATCTGTTGAGTCCTTAGGGCAACGTGTGCACATACTCTGCTCATCTCTGAGTGTGTGTGGTTTTTTCTGAGGAAAAATCTCTGTGCGCACACACTCAGAGATGAGTAGAGTCAAGCTCAAGTGTTCCAGTCACATAGTTTTAACATAATAAAGGCAGGTTTCTATTAAACCTGTTTTGAAAGTTAATCAGAAAACATGATGAACTTGATGTTTCATAACTATTCATTGCGTATTGCCTGTCTGTCTCTTAACAGTACAATGTCATCTTCCTGAGGATTATGTTGGCACTCATTCCAGTTGTGCAATACCTCCAACAGCTCCAAGATCTATAGGCAAGAACCTGTATTCTTCTCCATTGACTCGAAATAAGTCACTGTCTGTAAAGTCCCCTGAAAAAGATGTGTTGGTAGTCTTCTCAGCAAGAAGCATTGCAGGGATAACAAAAAAAGATGACTCCAGATCTAAAGACACCTCCTGGCATGAGGTGAAAGTGTCTGATGTGATTTCCTGACACAGTCCCAACAGGGTGTTTGATAAACCTGGGATTATTTTCCAGCCTCCAACCTCATTTGGCCTTTAGAGACGGAGAGACTCTCTCGTTCATTCAAAACCACCTTCAATGCTGGGATTCAAGATCCTGACTTTGAACTGTCTGGTGTCAGGGCCAGTGAGCAGCGGTGTGTGTTTTGTGTGCTGAGTGAGTTCTCTTCACAGGATTAGATCTGCGCTGGAGAGTTGGTGAAGGCTGATTGACACCAGCTGGAGGTGATCAGGCGGATCATGCAGAGGGGGCATTCTTAAGAAGCAGGCTGACCAGCATCATCGCCTGGTTGTTAATCTAACTCTTCTGATGCTCCGGCTCCGTGTGAAGATCTCCCCGAGTCCGAGAACCCTCCGAGTCAGCCTGAACTTCGAGCTCCTCCACCCAGCCTGCCCGCTCTCCAACGCCCGATCACACGGCACCCACCCTGGATCACAACTCCCTGCACAGCCACTCAGATAACTGGACCTATCCCTCCTCCTTGAGCCCTCAAGCCTCTACCAGCTCTGTGAGTCTCATTCACGACTGCCACCTCTGATTGTCCATGCTCTTTTGTCAGCCACTAATCTCTCCTATTCTCCACAGACCCCAAGCCTCCTGAGTCTCCACCTGCACATTTCACTAATGTTCTAATTATTATTGTAAATAAATCATTTCACTTTTTCACCTGAGCTTGTGTCTGGGTGCGAGTCTGCATGTGGGTCAGAAAAGTCTCAGAGATAATGGTGAGTTGAATTTTATTTTACCTGGGGTCAGTGCTTAATTTGTAAATCAAAAGGTATCAGAATGCAAATAGCGCTATGAGACCAGAATTCACTGAGGCCAAACTGATACCGGCACGCACACACATACACAACCGTCTGATCAGACCAAGCGCTGTGCGTCGGTGCACAGCAGGTGTAAATTTTTAAGTAGGGCTAGAGAAAGTGATGATAAGCCCAGAAGAAATAAGTTATACTGCCTTTTTGGCATTTAGATGCCGCTGTTATTTATCCCAGCTGGCGCAGTTAACGGATCCTAGCAAACAGTTACCGGAACACACCCTTTCAAAATAAGACAGTTCCCGGATCTTGTTCCGGCAGGATCCGGCTCAAATTAAGACCTGCCTGGGGTAAATCGTTGTTAAAAAAATAAAAAATAAATAAAAAGAGGGGAAAAAAAAGAGAAAAAAAAAGAGTTTGGGGCTGATTGTCCTTGAGAGTAGAGGTGAGGATTTTGCCCTGGCCTGGGTGCAAGACGCACAAACTTGGAGCGAGACTGCATGAACACACGGGGTTACCAGTGCAAGACTGCAGGGCTGTAATATCTGACTGCTGAGAGTGATCAGTGCGAACTGTAAAAACCTTGTGAAGAGAAAAGCTGTAAGAGCTTGACTGCTGAGTGCTAGAAAAAAAAAACCTACAAAGCCGTAAAAGTCACCATATTAGTTGGAAGGGTAGTTGAAAAAGCCAGTAATTTTTCAAGGAACCGGGGGGATGCCATCGGCGAGCTAAAGGATATATCGGCCCGTGTTGGCGAAAAGGGTGCATGTGGGTCTAAATCCCAGCCTCTGCCTCATGGTGACATCTTCACATTTATAGGTAATAAGTATGGTGTTGAGTGTGTTGAATGGTGCGCTAAATGGATGAAATTGGCTGATTTTCCTTCAGGGGGTTCCTTAAGTGTAAAGTCTTGAGTAATGTGAACGAATGGTTGGTTTAAAAAGAAAAAAAAAATGAAAGGGGAAGAAAACAATTAACACCCCAGATCGGTGAAATTTAGAGAAACATCAAGATGCTTTAAAAAAGTAGCAAACTGAATTTGAGATTAGACAGCATAAAGAAACGGCTAGACCTTTTCCAGGTAACTCGACTGACGCACATAAAGACAAGACTGTGGTTGGCCACACAGATAATGCTTCCGGCCGAGGTGGAGCTTGCTCCGCTCAGACCAGGAAGCCTCTGACTCATTGAGGCTACCACTTCTGCTAATGCTGTTTCTGTCTCTTCTGTCTCCACACCTCGTCTTTGTCTTTATCCAAGGCTTTCTGCGCTTCGGGTGGAGTCTGACCTGAATGGCTGGCCTGCACCTCCACCTCCCAAACCAGAACACCACAAGGATGCTACTGCTCTTTACCAACACAGTGCACTGCCAGGAGTAGTGATGAGGAAGAAACACGAGTCTGAGGCTCCCCTTCAAATGACAAAACCAGAGGACGGCGAGGTCCCTGAGACGAGTGCTCCCATGATCGAGGTCAGGGGGCCTGAGGGCAGGGGGACCGTCTCCATCATACAGCTCGGGTAAAACTTGTGGAAAATCACTTGATAGCGTCTTCTGCACATAATGCTTAGAATAAGCAGGCACAAGAAGGGTACAAATTCCTGTCGCTGGGGGTGTACCCTGTAGTCCAGGTCCATTTTTGTACCTTATCATGTTGTTCCACTAAAACAGTAAAATTATGCCACATTTTGAAGTTTTAAACCAACATTCTGAAACATAATATTGAAAATGATGGAAGAAACTTAATAAAATAGAGATTAACCAGCCTTGACCAGGGTTGCAGGTGCAGTTGAAATGGTACAAATTTGTATTTTATATCAATTTGAACTCTCAAAGGGACATTTCTGGCCTTTTAAAGACCAATATTGTACTTTTAAGGGAACATTTTAAAACAATTTACCTATAGGTACAAAAATGTCCTTGTCTCGTACCTCTATTTCTGAGAGTGCACAACACACCTGTAACTATGGTGGACAGGTTTCTGGGGACCACCATCTCCCAGGACCTGAACTGGACAGCCAGCATCAGTATCTTAAAAGGCTCAGCAGAGGTTGAACTTCCTGCAGCAGTTAAAGAAGTTCAACCTGCTGCTGGTGAACTTCTACAGACTGTCACCGTGTTAAACAAACATGTTTAACTCTCCTAACAAGAAAATTACCTGTTTCATCATTAAAAATAATGTTATACCTGACCACAAACCACCAACTAGACTTTGATGGTGGTAAAATGCTGCTAATGTATCTGGTGTGTGTTCTATGTGTACTTTGTTTATAACACTGTCTATTATCTTATATCTGTCTGTCTGCCTGTACAAGAGAAAAATGAGCCGGAACCAGATTCTCTGGATGTAATATGATGTGATGTAATTCTTGTTCCGCCTAGGAGAAGAACGCGGCTCTTTCCTTACCTTCATTCTCAGATATCCAGCATCGATTAACAGGGGCTGGTTTTAAAGTCGCGTGAACGTGCCTCAGCCTAGCTTGGAGAACTGAATTCACCTGAGCGTCAACCGACTGAGCCAGGTGTGAGAGGTTTGGCTAAGTCAAGCGAGGCTTTTCTCTGGAAGCCTCAATTTGTTAAGCTCGCTTGGTGGAATAGCACCCAGGTTCTTCTGTGATTTTATTTTTGAAAGAGTTTAGTTTCCTGTTTTATTTTGTAAGCATTCCTTTTCCCAGTGTTTTTTGTTTTGAGCTTGATTTATTGGTTAATCAGGGTTTTGTACTTTGTTTGGTTTCAGGTATTTATTTATTTTTCTTCCTGTCTGATTTGTTTCTTTTAAGTGTGTTTTGTTGTAAGATTCTTGTGGCCCCCCTGTCGCGTATTTTTCTTACAGTTCTTGTTGATCATGACACTATTTTCTCAGTTCTCATTCTGGATATTCTCATGCTTCTTCTTCTTCTAGTGGAGTTTTATGGCGGTTGGCAAACAACTTTTGGTGCATTACCGCCACCTTCTGGTATGGAGTGTGGGCCGGGATGGCCCCAGCAGCATATTCTCAAGCTGTTTCACATCCCTCTGATTAGGTTCTCCCTGCTCTTCTCCCCAGCTGTCCCTATTTTGTAATCACCTTGCTCAGTCTCAGTCACTTGTGTGTATTGTTCTCCCAATGTGCCTTGTTGTCCCTGTTCACCAGTGTGTAAGTACTTGTTTTGCTGCCACATCAGCTTTTGTTTTCTACTATATTAAAAGTTTTATTTCATCATATATCATGTGCCTCTGAGTCTGCCTTCCTGCACTTTGGGTCCAGCCTCAAAATCCCTCAGAACAAGACAGATGTGGTGCCTGTCTTCAGCTGTCTCGGTCTCCTTGATTCACAGCAAATCATCAAGTCACTGATAAAAGCAAATAAACAAACAGAGCACAACATAAAAAAATATATCCACAGCACAAAGATTGCAAATAAACGGGAAGATTTTTTATTTTAAAATTCCAAACTGGTAAATGTTCAGTCTTGTGATATAAGCAGGACTTCATCTACTTTTTTAACAAAACAACTTGACACGATAGAAGAAAGGAATAATGAAGTTTTTTTTTCAATATTGAGGTATTTCACTGAATCTACTGTACAGTCAATGGAAATCAGGGTGTCGCTCTGCCCCCAAGTGGTTCAATTCAGCAAAACGCACAGAAAACATGAAAAGTCTCAACGTTTTCGTAGTAAATGCAGTTTTAAGTTTTAATTTCAGTTTTGTACATAGAAAAAATACAATAAAGTTAAATAAGCTTCAATGCTAAATACGGGAGCTTTGAAAATGAAATAATACAATTTGAAAATATAATGAAATGTTTCTGAAAAGATTCCGAAGTGCGCTTTTTTATGTGCGGATTAAGTGTGAAGGTGAAATCACGCTCTCTTCATATGCGGGGTGTTTTAATCACCGGTTCACGTTAATTTATTGGTAAAACATCAGAATGAAAAACTGATTCTGGAGCTTATTTGATGCTATTTTATTGTACGATGAGAATGGAAATCGTTCACATTAATTAAAACATCTTGGAAAGTTTAAAATAAAGTCTAAAATGTCCCTTTCTAAAACTGATCAACTTTTAATCACATGAACTCTTAACTGCAGAACAGGTCGGATGACCCTCAGGAATCTCTCAGTTTTGGTCGGAGGAGGAGGAGAAGACAACAAGGAAAGTCTGACTTTTACTCCGCCCGGATCTGTGGTGGGAGTGTGCTGAAGTAAATTGTAAGAAGCCAGCTTTGGGTTTGGACGCGTCTCTGGAGAAAGGTGAAGGAGTGGATTCATCCTGACTTCTTATTTCCATCGCTCACCGAAAGGGACCCGCAGATTCTGCCAGTCGGGTTTTCTGTCTTTGAGAGAGAATCTGTGGAGGTGTCTGAGCGGGTTGTTTGACTGCTGCCTGGTCCCCTGCTCAGCTGACCGGCCGTCCAATGCGCGTCACAGGGTTCTGTTTCCTCGCCGTCCTCTCCGGACTCGCAGCTTCAGGTGAGACCACCAGTTTGGAAAGAAGGACACTGAAAATCCTGTTTTGGTTTAATTAGTGCTGCTTTAGGATATTACGTGATCTATCCAACTTTATTTTCATTATTTGACTGTCAATCTATTTTAAATACTTAACCAGTAATGTTTCTTTAACATTAGACAACAATAATTTAGTTTTGCGTCACCAAGTCTTTACTTGGAGTGATGTCCCCGTGGAAGGAAGACCATTGTATGCCACCAGTAGCTATCACGTCTTAAATGAAAGAGAAACCTTGATTGTTTACCGATTAGTGATAACTCCACAGGGGCCCCTACCTTCCTCCCTGCGCGCTGTCGTGCGTCACAAGTGGAGAACCTGGCGCCGTGGCACTAAGAGCCACAGCTGGAGTCATTTCTCACAAGTTAACGACCTTACAGTATATACCGACACAAGCTGCTTGTTGCATTGTCTGAGTTTTCCGTGCAAACTCCTTTCCTGCTTTTTAATGCGTATCCGTGCTGCTTGCGTACGTGGATGACTGTAAAGTGCCCAAACTCGAGGCAGATAAAGCCCACCTGCTTCCCGTTCACGGGGGTCCAGGATGCACAATGACAATTACTTGAATAAACATGGAAATTAACTTTAAATGAGCACATCCGGCTGTGAATGCTGCTCGCATCTTTAAAGCCAACAAATGAAACGTGGTTTAATATGAATGAGCGTATCAGTGGCAATTCATTCAGGTTGTTTAACCTTGAAGTAATCTCTGTCCATCCCAGTTAAGTGGATTATATTGATTGAACATTTCCATCCACTGCCAGAGCATCATGCAGGTTCTGTGTAGCAGCAAGCTGCTTATGTTTACACAGAACATGTGCCTGCAGATAGTCAGAAAGACGGAGACAGACTGAGCAGCAGGATGACTAAATATTTGGATTCAGAAGGATGATATAAAAAATAAAACAGCAAGTGGGAACTGATTCCAGCTCAGCAGCATTCAGTTCTCAAGACTGTCATGCTGGAATCCTTTTTTTTTTTTTTTGTTTTTGCCCAAGGCTTTATTGCATTAGAAAAATAAATAAATTATGATTAAGCAAAACAGCTCACCCACATTGTTTCATGACAGAAACCTGTAAAGTTGTGTGCACAGTATGTTGCTCACATGTCTCTTTTCCAGACTGACATGGAAACAGAGGCTCTTCTTCTCCCTGCATCTGTTTTGATGCTCACTGCTCTAATCAAAGACATTCGGTTCTCATTTGCAGACTTGTGCAAAGAGTTATGATGATACAAAAAGGATACATTGATGCTGCTCCACCCTCTGTTCTGGATATTATTACAGCCAGTGTTGCCGTGGTGATTGCTCTCAGAGTTTAACCCATTCCTTTTTGTGTGGCCGGAAATATTTTCTTCTATTTGTAATGTTTTGAATGTCGACTTGCATTTAGAAACATTCGATGCTGATGTTCTCAAATACATTTTTCTTGAAACCGTCCTCACCAACAGCTGCAAACATTGGTTGCGGTTGTCTTCTGAGTTTGTGTTTTGACTATGGAGCCAGTGCTGCTGTTCACAAGTTTCCATTGAACACATTTAGAAATATGAGTCATTAGTGGAACTGTGGTTTGGATTTAGCGCTCAGATTATGGTACTTCTATTTTAGACAGAGCTACACAGAGAAAACTCTGAGCAGAGAGTAAAATTAAAGGACAAACATTTAATACAAGTATTTGTGTGGACTTGTTTTTTTTTATTTTTGGAAGTAATTTAGATTCAAACTTTATTTCTAAAGAAAAAAAATCACATCTGTGACACTACATCCCGTCTCTGGGTGAATGTAATCCCCAAAATCTGTTCAGACATGCTTATGACACTGTCTGTTGTTTTCTTGTTTTAGTTTATCATTTTATCTCCAGCTGTTGAGTTTGTTTCATCAGAAACATGTTGTCCTCCTAATTTTCAGAGTCACTTCTCAAAAAACTTTGTCATGTTTCCAGTTTCTTCTTACGGCTCTCTGTATTGCTACAGTTTCCTTCCCTCTTAAGCATGCGCAAATTAATTTCAAACCGGTTCAGATTATTAAACTACTCTAACACTCGTCGAGAAGCTGTAGTTGGGATTGTGTGAACTTATTGGACCAAAATTTGTAACAAATATTAATAAAAAAAGAAGAAGACATGTTTAGAAAAGAAGAGACAATAAAACCCAAAGTCTCACCTCATATACAGTGGGGCAAAAAAGTATTTAGTCAGCCACCAATTGTGTAAGTTCTCCCACTTAAAAAGATCAGAGAGGCCTGTAATTTTCATCATAGGTATACCTCAACTATGAGAGACAAAATGAGGAAACAAAATCCAGAAAATCATATTGTCTGATTTTTAAAGAATTTATTTGCAAATTATGGTGGAAAATAAGTATTTGGTCA
>SSNP01000094.1:635143-775705 GCA_006937955.1 Pachypanchax playfairii | reverse complement strand
TGACCAAATACTTATTTTCCACCATAATTTGCAAATAAATTCTTTAAAAATCAGACAATATGATTTTCTGGATTTTGTTTCCTCATTTTGTCTCTCATAGTTGAGGTATACCTATGATGAAAATTACAGGCCTCTCTGATCTTTTTAAGTGGGAGAACTTACACAATTGGTGGCTGACTAAATACTTTTTTGCCCCACTGTACATGTTCATCACTGATGATCTGGCAGTGATCAGATAGAAGAATAAACATATTCTAAGGACGTTAGACTGCTAAAGATCCAGCAACATTTTCCACAGTTCTTTCACTTTATACTTCACTTTTACTCTTAAATTTTTAACAGCATGATCCAAGACTAGATGGGATTAAAATGAAAATACATTAAATTTAGACATGGGAAAAATTTGCCCCCTTAAATAAGGACGGACCCACATAAAAGAGGTAATAAGAAGTTGTTTTGTACACACAGTTCTACATTTCACTTTTTATTCCATAAATAAATCATACATTTGAATATAGAAGAATACGAATTTCTGTCATTTGCTTTAGTATATTGTGACATTTAATTACAGACATTGTCATGTTTTATAATGTGTCAACTGTTGGAATGACGTCATTTTAATCTAGGGCAGAGGGCGGACATGTTGCTAAAACCAAAAAAATACTGGATCATTTATAATTAAGACAGAAACACATGCCTGTGTTGTATGGGATTGCATTCATGTGAAGAAAAAGTAAAACCCCTGATTGTCACTGGATAATTTGAGACTATACCGATACCTTGTCGGATTATGACTTTTCATGTCATGGTGACATGATTCACAGAAAACAAGCTTGAAATGTTATTTTATTACAGACTGCAACAAAGTACAGCAACAGTGACAGTGGGCTCAATATTATCTTGTTTAAACTGGGAATTTGTTCATTTACAGTGTAAAAATCACTTTATCTATAATCTGAGTCTCATTTTGTATCAAAAATGTCCAGGAGGGAGAGAAAGCAGGTAATTCAAACCCCTTGAAGGAGCGCACTTTGTAATTGGAGAGTTTTTAATGAGGCTTTATGGTTTTAACTCGGAGATTTGAAGATTAATAGTCTTATATGTTGTGAAGTCGTCCTGTTGGAGGAGGTCAAGTCCTGATCTGCACTGACAGAAAAGACAGATCAGATGAAGATGGGTGTAAAAACGAATCTAGTGGCAGTGGGAAGCAGATATTTTCTGTGGTGGTGTTTTGTGAAGCAGCTGAGACGGGATTCAACACACCAGGGCAGCATTTAGAGTCAAACAGAAAACAGGGAGGGGAGAGAGAGAGAGAGAGAGAGAATACAACTGTCACTAAGTAATCTTTTTGTTCTATTCTTGTATTTTTCCACTCACTTGTTCATTTACATGTTATATTTTTCCTGTATTTGACCCCGCCCCCCAACACCCCCACTCATATCAACCACTTGAGTAGTTTTTCCATCATATCTTTGTCTCATTTTGGTGACAATAACTTTACCCTCTTCATGAACCACTTTTCATGCCACACAACTTCCCTTCCTAACAGAAACATAAGAAAGCTCAGAGGCTGACATGTACCAGCCTGTCCTGACATACAGGTTTAACACTTAACATGTGAACACATGACTTTTGTTTACTGCAGCTTACTGGATGCACACTCAAGTTGTTTAAGCTTCATCTGAGCTCTGTGAGGTTTCTAGTACAGCAGCAGCTTCTTGCATCTGTTTACTGAGATAGAACATTTATCTCTCTGTCACGGTGTCTTTAATCTCTCCTGAATATGAAGTCAGGAGGAGAAAACACGGCTGTGGTTTTTGACATGTTGTGGTGACACACCTTGGAACACACCTGGCTTTTGAGTTGAGTTGACAGAATTACCTGGAGGTGTGTTGAGATGACAATGAGGCGGTGAAGAGAAAGAATGAACTGCATCAGTGAAGTGATGAAAGCAAACTGTTGTACTTGGATTTGCATGTAAACAGTCTTGTAAAATGTATTTCTCTGTTTCTGAACTTATCTGAGGTTTGAGTAGGTGCTGTTTGCCAATCTTGAGTTCACCAGCCTCTTGTAAAAATGTAAAACCATGGAATAAGTTTTTATTCACTTACCAGTGGTTAAATAATTTCTAAATAAATGCAGAGCAGTCATGAAGACATTATTTCAAAGCCAGGGCGGAGTCATGTTTCTCTGTGTTGAATGTGATACTGTTAGTTTCTGTCATCATTCTGTTTCTAGCTTCACTTTTTCATTTTACTTTTAGATCCGTGTCCCTGTGTGTGTGTGTGTGTGTGTGTGTGTGTGTGTTTGTATTTCTGACCTCCTGGGGACCCGTTTCCTGACATTTACTATCTTTCTGGGGTCCGAGGGTTCTTGTGGGGACCGAAGCCTGGTCCTCATGGGGGGGAATCCCCTTTTTAGGGTTAGGGGTTAGGTTTATAGGTATGGTGTGAATAGAGTTTTAGTTAGTCTTAGGGTTATTTATAGATCAGTAATGGTTAAAGGGACTTAAGGCAAGATTTGTGAAAAACTACACATGCATTTCCAGTTTATTCAATGCTAATGGGTCATGAAGCATTAAAAACCCAAAATAACGAGGCCATCCGCATATATGTCTGTTGCCTTGGAAACGCTGTGTGCCACATAATGCGCTGCAGTTCGACATCCGAATTTCCCGCGCAGTTGTAGGGATGTGACGTAAATTGACGCTGCATGCGCGTTGCCGGCAGCTCTTGAACAGGAAGTACATGGCCGCCGTGGACTTGGATTCAAACACTGAAGGTATACTTATGGATGTTTCTGCAGCCAGCAAACGACCTGCATCCACTCTCACCCCCCAAAAAAGTGGCACCACGAAGAAAAAAAAGACTTTATCAGCGGCATCTCGTGAGTCTAAAAAAAAATATGACCGAAGCCGGGCAGGCACCCGCATAAATATTGGATATGCGTTCGGTTCATGGAGGGAACTTCAGCTGCATTTGGGAGTGAAAACGGATGCTGACATGGCTCATTTCCTTGTGACCAGGTGAGAAAACATTATAGGTCGTGTTTAGAGCCTGATACAGTATGAAAATGATGAGATCAAATCAAATAACAGAGTGGAGAGACCTGACGTGAAGTATGTTAGCCTCCCCGGTGCAGTGCTGTGAAGACGAACCGTCTGTAAAGTGTCTGTGCGCGCTCCCGTGCCGGCTTGGCTGGTGGCTGCAGTTAGCCACAGCGCCTGTCGCGGCAGCACTGAGTCAGATTTTGTAAAGCTGCCTTAAGTTCCTTTAAGGTTAGGAAAAGGGTTTGGGTTAGGTATAAATCTAGTTACTAAAATCAATGGAAGTCAATGGACGGTCCCCATAAGGATAACAAAACACACTTGTGTGTGTGTGTGTATCCCTGTGTGTGTGTGTGTGTGTGTGTGTGTGTGTGTGTGTGTGTGTGTGCTCTTTGCCAGTCAGGTTTATTTACTTCACCTGTCCTGTGTGTCTTTCTCTCCCCAGTCGTCTTACTACCACTTCCTATTTAAAAAGGCCCTTCCATTAAAAACAGTTTTTCTGAGGTTTCTGTTGAATATTTTAGCTCCACAGGTGTTCTTACCTTCATTGTGGGTGTGAAAACAGGTCAACAACTTCTCTTTCAGTTTTAATTTCTCAAACTACGCAGGTGGCGATAAAACCCGAGTTCTACCGAGTCCGAACGGCCTGTATCTGTTTCATCACAACTCCTTTGTTTGTTAGTATTCGGCAGCTCCTGCAGTTGAAACCACACCTAGCATGCTGCTGGCTAAAAGCTGTTAGCATAAGACGTAGCAAACAGGAAGACACGATGTCTGACGTTGCCATGCGCAGCGGGGCAGGAAACAGTATACCTTGCTCTGATAGGCTAGTTTGTTAGCCAATCTGAGTCCAGCAAATTCGAATAATAAATATGAACAAGCTGCTGTTCGAGAACTGGAACCACCCGAATTTTAATGCAGACAGATTGAAAGGTCTGTTAATCAGTGTTTCTTGACGTTTTTGAGACATAAAATGTTTCATATTACTGGTTAATACTTAAGAAATAACCACAAAGTCCTGAAATGTGTATGAAATGACTTCTTTAAGCAGTGAAAGCTCTGTTTTGCCAGTTTATTAGATAAACATGTTTCATCAAACATGTGCGAAGAGTCTGTTATTTTTCTCTGTGAACCAGTTTCTGTCTGATGACCATGCATTTGACTGAGCACATGCCTTTTTGTCTGTAGAGACTTCTCTGTTATGGACTAACTCCTCGTATTCCACCAGCAGAAGATCTTCATTTTTTACAGTTTTTACATCAACCTTGTTTAAATTGCCTTCTAACTACTTACTGCATTCAGGTTCTGTTCCAAAGCCTAAACATTACAGACAGCTTCATTTCTTTGTGCCATGTAACTGTTTATTGGAGTCTGTATGTACTCATACACATCCAGTTAACATTATTTAAAATAAACAGTACATGAGCATCTTTTTCTTGAGTTTATGTCTACCACGTGTCAGTTATGGTTTTAGCCAGATTAAAGAAATGAGAATCCAAGTTTAGAAGATGAAGACATACTTCACTAGTAGTTTTCCAGTTAGTTAATAAAATGTATTTTAGCTGTCATGGGTCACAGGATGAAATGGATCAATTCTAGAATGACTTGTTGCAGAAGTAACTGTGTGGAACTTGTACAGGTATGTTGCTTTGCTTTCACTCTTCTTTCCAGTTCATGTTGAACCTGCTGGATGGGGTTTAAACCTTGAGACTGTTCTGCCACTTCATATTTTTAGGCTCACTATCTTGTTCGTGATGTAGTTTTGGAATAGCTTGGACTTGTGTTTAGAGTTATTATCTTGCTGTAGGATGAACCCCTGACCAGCTAGGTACATAATAGAGGTTAATGCATGATGCTGCAGAATACTGTGGTAGGTGTTTTAGTTCAGGGTTCCTTTCACTCTGTACAAGTCACCAACTCTGGATCCAGTGAAACATCCCCAGACCATCACACTTCCTCCTCCATGTTTGAAGGTTGATGTTACACACTGTGGAACCTTTCTTTCATGTACTCGACGGCGTACAAAGATCCTGCATAATGAACTGAAGATAACTTTACTTTTCTAAACTTCTCGCAGTTAATTTCAAGTTATTCGTTGGACTTGAATGATTCTAACTGCAATAATAATAATAATAATAATGGAAAAATTGCGGTGCTTGGAATATTTACCTAAATTGGACCTTCGTTTTTTACTTTTTAAATACAGAACGGAAACAGTTTATATCTAACAAGTGTGTTAACAGCCAAACTAAATCAAATATTTAAACTAAAGATTTGAAAAATCTATTAACTCAACATAGATCTGTAGAATACCCCTAAAAATCACCTCAAAAAAGCAGCTGAAAGAAAAAAAAATCAAGAAATCAAAGAAATTCCCGAAAAACATTTTATCTTTGATGTAACTCTATTTGACATTCT
Organism: Pachypanchax playfairii; assembly: GCA_006937955.1. Taxonomy (NCBI): domain Eukaryota; kingdom Metazoa; phylum Chordata; class Actinopteri; order Cyprinodontiformes; family Aplocheilidae; genus Pachypanchax; species Pachypanchax playfairii. The sequence goes on along the minus strand of SSNP01000094.1, from coordinate 770,241 downwards.
TGTGTAGACTGTGCAACCTTTATCATGCAACTGCAAAGAGAGATGAAACATATGCCAATAAAAACTCAAAGAAAACCAAATAAATGAATAAAATAAAACATATCAACCTACAACGGACCTAGCTTTACATGCCAGTTGGTTTATTACACAGAGAAATTTGACAGGTGTTTATAGTGAGTGTTTGGAAAAAAATAGGCCCTTTCAGAAAATGTTTAGAAAGTAACTGGATGAACCATCTGTCCGTCTGTCAGCTCCTGGACATCTTGCCGGGAAAAAAGCAAAACTAACTTGGAAAACATTCTCTGGTGCTCTTTTCCTATTTTGCAATACGCTTAAGTATTTATCCTGAAACAAGTGCCACATAGGTGCAACAACTAATAAATGCATCACACTCAAAGGAATAGTTCAGCTCTATTGATTTACGTTTCTGTATGAAGGTAATTGTTGTCATGTCTGTTTTAAAAAGCTCTTTGAATGACCTCAGTTTAGAGAAACAGAGATTAGTTCTGACAGAACTGATCACAGCAGGATCATCTACATCGTGGACTTTCTTAAAACAACTCTGATGTCAAAAATATCAAAATATTTCATGCATACACTATTTCATAAACATTAGAACAGCCTTCAGTTTTCTATAACCACAGAATTATGTGGCTATTTGCAACAGAAGTCAGAGCTAGCTAGCTGTAGCATTTCTGCTTTAGCTTATAACATTTCTGATGATAATATCATATTTCTGCAATAATAATCATGGAAAGCAAATGTCAAGTTTTATGATATAGCTGAGTATAGATTTGGTTTAAATCTACTCTAATTCACTTTGCAACTGACCCCACAGTTAGCTGTTTATTCAAAGAGCTTTCTACAACAGGTAAGATATTATTTATTCATAACCTTTCCAGTGAAAACCAGTTCAAAAGATCTGAACTGTCCCTTTTAAACCTACACAGAGCTGCTGTGAATGTCGTGGCCACAGATGCAAAACATAAAGCTGGGTGGGATGGATCCTGTTGTGATTCTGATCTTCGGCTTTTTTCCAGTAAATTTCCTGCTGTCTGGCAAATACATTTGTTTGATAAACTGCTTATTCATTCAGCCTCCGTCTCTTTATAAAGTTAGTTGTGCTTTAAAAGCTTGCATATACACTGTATAACAAAACTGTTTATACTTCCTGACTACGTTTGAAAATTTGGTATGCATCTCTTTAAGGCAGCTAGCAAAGAGCAGAGTTCTGTGCCTCCTACACAATGTTGCTACTCATCTCTGTATACATATTGTCATTTACCCACTCAATCATCAGCTCGAGAGCAGAGGTGGAAACCACAGTGGGACTAAACTCATCTCACTCATCCCACCATTGCACAAGATCCATCTGTTTATGCTGTTTCATAGTAAATATATTGAAGTGAAACAGTGTTTTGAAAGTTAAATTGTTTGTCCACCAGAAGCCTGTGGGCTGAAGCTCATGCACTTCCCCACCACCAAACTCCCTCAGGGGATTGTAATCCACACGACAAGTTGTTGAGTCAGCTGCCTGGTGGGAGTGGAAAGGGTTTGATGGATTAAATACTTATCCTCATTCACCTACTTCACATTTCCTCTGGACATGGTCGCCTGATGAATTACAATTTGTTTGAAAGGAAACAGGAGAAAAGGAAAAGAAACTGCATGAAAAAAGTGACTGATTCTTGGTCTTCATTTACACTAACCTTTAGACTCCTTTCATTTAGATTAGTATTGTGTAAGACAGTTGCTTTTAATGAGAGTGAAAAGGTACAGTATTACTGTCAGTCAGTCTGATGAAGATTTCTCCCAACTTAAATGGAAACTGGACTGGCTTTAGAATGAGTTCTATGTGGATTACACAGAAATACGTAAATCAGACTGTCCTCCAAAGCAAAACGTACACAGTGGTCGTATGTCCAGTCATCAAATTACGACCAAGGGTGACGTATTTAAAGCGACCTCTGGCGGTGGTTATACTGACTGCAGTTTCTCGCTGGCAAAATGAGAGAAACATGGCGGCCTTCCCCTCAATTTTCGGCAGAAATTGTTCTATTTCAAAATAGACAGTGGCTTTAGACTTGTTTTGATAACCTTTCTAGCGAGAAATATAAACTTTATTTTCATAATATTTGTTTGGTTTATGGAAACGGTACATAGTTTTTTCGTTTCAACTTACATTTTCTCAGGTTTGAGTGGTTACTAGGTTGTTGCTAGGGATGCCGGTGGAACAACGGGCCGGAAGAAAAGAATCAAGCCGCAACCCAGCTTGACCTAACCCTAATCCTTTGTTAGCTCATTAAGGGCAGAAAGCAAGTTTTCTGTTGTTCTGTAAAAGTATCTGTTCCCATTTTACCGAAATGGGGCGCTGAGGGTGGTAAAACCATAGAAAACGCTCCATGGGGTTGTATTCGAGTGCATGGACAAACGTCAACTATGGGCGTATGAGTTGGAGGACTTGTTGAAATAAATGCATCCATCAATAGGTGGATGACTGCAATAACAGTTCCAGGAGATAAACCTTGATATTAGTCTCCCCACAACACTCACCAGCCAGAGAGTAACTATAATCCCTCCTGTGAAGTTATGTGTCTCCTAAAAGTGGAACATGCCCAAAATACTCCCAGAAAACTGGAAGGCCTCCCAATGAAATGCCCGAAATGTCTCAGCTGTGGTTTCAACCACCTGCCTCATTTCAGCCACTTGCTTTTTGGTAATCATCCACATCTCATGACAACAGGTGAGGGTTGACAACTGGACTGACCCGTAAATAATTGAATTGAATTGAATGCCTTTATTGTCATTGTACGCAGTACAATGAAATTAGAGCTGTTGTCAGCATCAGTGTAAAAAAAGTAGTTGAAAAAGACTCAAAAGACAAAAATATACAAATATTTGCAAAAATACATATAAGAAGTATATATAATGTAAACATGGAGCAGAAATTGTTATATTATAGCGTATTGCACATGGGTAGGATGTTGTACATTGATTAGAAGGATTGCAAATAACAGGTATTGCACAGAGTTGTTTTTCTTGTGAGCAGTGTTACATTGATGAAACATGCAGGTGGGACTTCAGGATGCGTATAGCTTCTAGAAAGAAGTTGTTTTTGAGTCTGTTTGTTTTAGTCTTAACGTACCTGTAACGCCTACCAGAGGGCAGCAGGTCAAACAGGTCAGAGCCGGGGTGTGAACTGTCTTTGGTGATAGTATTGGCTCTGCTGAGGCAGCAGGAGAAAATAAGAGCTTTGCATTGAACCTCAGCCTCTTCTTTAAACAAGAAACTGTGAACAAGATACCTGAAGTTCTTCATCTAAGGAAAAGACAAACCTCAAGCCTATCATTCCAGCTCTTTCTAGTTGTGAACAATGTCCTTAAAGTTAGAGGACCTGTCTTTTATTCTTTCTACTTGACTCTCAGCTGTGAATCACAAATACAGTGATGTGGACACCACTCAGGAGAGGACACCCCTGTCCTCGGACAGGTTTTGGGCCGTCCAAGCATTTTTACTACTTATATAACCTCTCTGGAGTGGACACACCGTTGCTCAGGACAACTGACACTTTTTGTCCTCCCAAAAAATAAAATGAGTGAAAATTCACCCCAGTAGCGGACAGTGGACTAAACAAAAACGAAACACCCCCCCCACCCATCGAAAACTGACAAGTATCAATTCAATTTTATTCAAAGTTGAGACATATTCAGAAAGGGATTTGGCCATGTGCTAGTTCATAAAATAAGTTGATGTACCAAGGACATGTCCATGACAATGGTTTACAGACATTCCTAGATGACAGGACACCTGGACACTCTACCCCTCTGGGGCAGAGACCCCACCAAAACGGATAAAACGTCTGGTACCGTCAATGTCCGCTATAGCGAAGTTTCACTGTATATCTTTTTGCATTTATTAGGGTCTGAATAATAGATATGAAACAATGTTTTTAATGGGTTCTTTGAGTCACAACACTGTTAATGACAAATATCATACAAATATAATGTGACCCTGATAAAACTTGTATGTAACCTAAAGCAAAAAGTGTATATTTTTCACCATTTTACTGAGAAGCCTCAGTGTGAAGACTTTTCTGAAGAAATGTTTGCATGACCGTTGAGTTGCAATTAACAAACAATTGTTTTTTCAATCTGTTGCTCTAGTCGAAACTTTACATGCTCATAAAGACTTTTTAGTAGGGCCCGACCGATATGGATTTTTTGATACCGATATAAAGACTTTAGAGCAGGCCGATAACCGATATAATGGCCGATAAATCCATCCACCAGAAAAAATTTCAAAAATATTACTGAAAGCTAAAACACTGCATTCTAAGCTCATTCTTAAGCTCATGTCTACCTGTTAGACACCATGAACTATCTGAATTATTCACTGATTCCAAAAAATGTAAATAATAGACAAGTTTATCTATTTTATGAACATTTATTTACATTTTTAACTGGGCATTCTCATTAATGGAGAGGCAGAAACACGTATATGACAAAAATAAATCAATAAAAAATATAGGAAAATATCAGCAATTTTTTACAGATATCACCCTGGACCCCCATATCGGCCGATAACATCGGCCGTCCATTGTATCGGTCCGGCCCTACTTTTTAGAGAAGGGTTTGACATTATTGCTCTAATTTGCAAATAAACAAACATGAAACTTTATTCTTTATTAATTACAGATAATTATTAGTTACATAAAGTTATGCATTTTCAGTAACATTATTTCACTGTTCCCTGACATCTTTACCTCTTATCACTTTTTCACAACTTAAAGTTTCTATGTCCATCTCAGGGGTTCCTTCCCATTACACCACTCAACACTCACCCACTCCCTTAGCTCTGTGTCCTGAAAAACTGTTACCTGAACCGGCTTTTCCCAGCCGACAGACTATAGACCTCATGAAAGACAAGCCTTGTTATAGTTAGATCGAATAAACCTGGCTTTGTAAAACTTTGCAAAAAGAGAAGAGGCTCTTTGTAAAGGATTGAGATCTCTGCGACTCACAATTCATCCAAAATCAGCACTGCAGAAAATCAGGCTTCCTCTGGTGTTTCCTTTGTTTCTGCCTTAATGAAGAGAGAAAAGATTTCAGAAAGAATGTAAATAAACAAATTTTGTGATTGAGAACATTATGCCAATGTTGGTGTTTCTCTTGTAATTGTTGTTTCTTCTCATTTCATAGATTTCAAGAGGATGTCAAATTTATTATAGTAGAGCAGTGACTTAAAGCTGGTAATCAGATTTTTGTTAACACATCTTGATATGGATATAATGTTCTCTCAAGAGGGATAATTGGACATTGCCTTTTAATGTGAGTGTGCATGATTGTTTGTCTGGAGTGTTGACCAGTCCGCGATTCACACACAATGTATTCTAGTTACCAGCCAATTAATGTTGTTTGCAAAAGCTAGAAAGAAGCAAGCTTCAATAAAAATGGCTACAACTACATGGACTATGGTACAATAAACTAAAACAATCCAACAACAAAAAAAAAACAGGAAACCTAACAGAGCAGCCTGAGATGGCTCTGGTAACGAGTACATTTAATATTCTAAGGAAATGTTTTTATCTAAAAAGAGAAATGAACATTATAAACAGCTTTTAATGACAAAAGTTACTTGTTACTTCAAACATAAAAAAATACTGTGCAGCTAGATGTGTATAAATGGTTTGAAAGCTAACATTTCCATCTGTTACATTTTAAAGTATCTGGGATGCTGGTAACACTCTTTAAATCTTCCCTGCCCTGTCTGACTCTGGATAAAATATGACATGAGGAAGGTGAATTGTGAAAAAAAATTCTACTTCTTCGAAGGCTTTTCTGCAGGAATGGAACCACTGCCAAACCTTGCAAATCTAATCTCACTAGAGTGGCTTTTGCTTGATTATTTTACAGTATATCAAAGTATTTACCCCTTTGATTCAGTGAACCAGAGCAGTTTGCACCAAGTGGTGTTGACAGGTAGAATGAAGTCAATTAATGGTTCAGCAGGTTCATTTTACTGTAATATATTGGACATATTGATAGAAGTTGTGGATGAAGGCCAAGTCCATTATAGCATATGCATTTGGTGTGTGTGGGTGGCCATATGCCAGCAGTGAGCATCCCGAGCCAAACACACATGCAGCCACAGGATAATCAAAGATAATATTTTATGACCTTTAACACACACACACACATTCTCTCAATGTTAGTATTAGATAAGGTGTTGATGTCAGCTGACTCCATCTGGAGACATTTTTTATTTGTGCTGTAACACTTTCAACAGCCAAACTTATTTCACATATACCCTTATTCATTTTCTGTTAAAGAGGCCCTTCCATTAAAAACGTTTTTTTCTGAGGTTTCTGTTGTTCCACAGGTGTTCTTACCTTCACAGTGGGTGTGAAAACAGGTCAACAACTTCTCTTTCAGTTTTAATCTCTCAAACTACGCAGGTGGCGATAACACCCGAGTTCTCCCGAGTCTGAACGGCCTGTATCTGTTTTAACACAACTCCTTTGTTTGTTAGTATTTGGCAGCTCCCGCTGTTGAAACCACACCTAGCATGTGGCTGCTAAAAGCTGTAGCATTAGACGTAGCAAACAGGAAGACACGATGTCTGATGTTGCCATGCACAGCGGGGCAGGAAACAGTATACCTTGCTCTTATAGGCTAGTTTGTTAGCCAATCAGAGTCCAGCAAATTTGAATAATGAATATGAACGAGCTGCTGCTCGAAGCCTGACGGAAGGAGCCGGAACCACCCGAATTTTAACGCAGACAGATTGAAAGGTCTGTTAATCAGTGTTTCCTGACGGTTTTTAGATATAAAATGTTTCATATTACTGGTTAATACTTAAGAAATAACCACAAAGTCCTGAAATTTGTATGAAATGGCCTCTTTAAAAACGACGAGTTCCTCTGATGTTTCACAACACCCATTAACCTGAATGACTGTATCACAGATTATAGACACATTGAATTAAAACTAAACAGATCTTTTTTCATCTATTTTTACAATTTTGTTTTCCTTTTTTGTGGGTGTTTTGCAGAATCCTGCGTTGATACAACAGTGAACATTTTAAGGATTAAACTTATAAGGACAGATCACTGTAGACTGACAAACTGCCTGTTATATTTTTTCTGTTGTATTCCAAGGTGGGTTGTTTAAGGGGATAACGTGAAATTTTCCAAGTTTTTTTTTTCTTTCCCTGGGGAACTTACTGTGCATGAAGAAGTTGTGAAGGCTCTTTGTGTTCCTTCATGCTGGGTGTGGTCAGCTCTGGCCAGAAAGGAGGTTTAGAAGAAGAAGTTTAAAAGAAGAAACAGAATGAACATCAAAATGAAAACAACAAAAATCATGCTGAATCAGAGAAACACTTGTAGACAACCAGACAAGTAGAAATAAATGTTTTAATTACATTCAGATTCCATACATGTGGAAAACAGTGCACATAACTCTCATGTTGATCATTTACTGTAAGCTCAGTCATTTCAGACAGTTTGTTTTGTTATGCTAGACACTCCTAGCTGTGCAATGTCACAGGAGGCTTATAGAGTCAGACTTGCTCTGTGTCTATTGTTTTCCTGTTTTTTTATACACATTGTCAGAGGAACTGCAACAGTTCATTTTTTTGTGATGAGCTAAAGCTAATTGAGCACGTTGAGAATCTAGTTTTACACTGAACTTATAATATCAGTTTAGGCTTCAGCAAGGAACCTTCCAAGCAACAACAAGCCAAACAGGCAACGTGTGAGACGGAGAGAAGCTGATCAGCTCTGTCACTTGCAGAGGAAGGATAAACTTAGTTATTTATGCATGTACATTCAAGTTTGCTCAATGCTGTTTTATGAAACAAGGTTGGGAGAGGGAACCCCTGATTTAACAGCAGAGGGCTACATGATCTTCAAAGTCCTGATGCACTGACTCTATAAGACTATTTCACCTATATGTCAGAACGTAACTAACACCAAGACACACAGTTCACTGGCAAACCTACAGAGCTGCCACACATTAATTACTTTTACATTTTATAAAAAGGAAAAAATGAACATGTATAAAAGTCAAGTCAAGTTTTTTTATAAAGCACATTAAAGACTAAACAGTAAACAGCATATATAGAATAAAAAAATGCATAAATACATAAAACACCTTGCTAATAAAAACAATAAATACATCAATTAATTAATTAATACGACACATCAGCAAGTTCATCAGCTGGTGTTTTGAGCTCCACAAGAACAGCTCATAATTTCTCAAACAACATGCCCTCGTTCGGTGCAAATGTATGTTCGAAAATCTGGCAGAGATGCAAGACTTTTAACTCAGAAGATGAAGGAGCAAATACGTGGACTGCAAACCTGTGACTGGAGATGAGTCTGCTTACAGAGACTTAATCATAAACATTATTGTCTATGAAAATCTTCAATGTAAAAGAAAATATATATATAAGATTTTAGAAAACACATGCTGCCTCTTCACATCAAAGGATGAAGGTGAGATGAAGAGGGCTGACAACCAAAATTTCCATGCCCTTCATGTGACGTTGACCCCGAGTTGGACTGTAAACACCACAGCCACAGTAACTAAACTCCCAGCTGTGACTTTATTTCATCAAACTGCTTAGGAAGGCAGGAGTAAGCAGTCACCCACTTACTGAGGCTACAGAGGACTGGTGGAGAGTATCCTCACTACTGGCATCAAGTAAAATGCTCAAAACATCAATAGAGACAATCATTATCACATCACAACCCAACCCAAACAGCCAGGACCCAGTCTGAGACACAGCAGAGCGGAAAGTTGGATCTCAACATGCTTCAACAACAGCTTCTCTCTTGTCAAGACAGACTGATGGCAAAATCAAATAAAGGACTAACAAGGAAACACACGAGCTACATCATTTTGAAGTGCAATAATAACATATGCAATAACTAACATATTATAGTCACTGAACTGCAACTATAACATGAACAGTGCAATAAAAACAGCATGAGAATCAAGATTGTCCCTCATTTGTTTCCCACTGGTGCAATTTTATTTCCTTATTCTTTTATTTGTCCTTATTTGTTGGTTGCTAGTGTCCTTATTCTCTCACCTTTATTTTGTACTTCTTTTTGACTATAAGCTGACTATACTTAGACTAGCTTTATATTATAAATAATCTTAATCTTCTCTCTTTGAGTGAATAATTTAAAATCTGTTCTCCTAATATCTTCCTTCATGTAATGGCTTGCCAATTACTGCCTGGTAATGACAGATTAAATAGCGATCATTTAGTTTTAACTGACAGAATAAATTAGTAACCAAAGCACTATAAATAATCCTATAAGAATAATCTTTCTACTAATATCTGTTCTGTTTAAGAAAAAAAAAAAACTGAACTCAGCATCCTAGTTAAAAGGATTGTGATTTGTTGTTGTTTAAAGAAGATTATTGAAGCATATTTAAATCAATGTACTTTAAATTGACTTGGATTTAAAGGTGAAATGAGGTGTGATGACCTAAAGGACCTACATTCTATTTTGATAATCGAAGCACAATTTAAACATGAGTCTTTAATTTGGTTGAAAAATATTGGAATTTCACAACACCATTCTGTTAATCTTTCCTGTGCTTGAAATAAGGGTTTTAAAAAAAAAAAAAAACTGCTGGGTTCAACCATGGTGAAATCTAAGAAGCAGATTTTACCGCATAGATTAGGTCCATTATTTCATGATTAAACAAGTCTTTGCTTCAGGATTTGTCCTGCTAGCAGCTTTGTTATACCTTTATTTATTTATTTAATTCATTTTAGCATTAAAGCTTCTTTTGAAGTCAGGTTTTTTTTTTTTTGTTATTTAGAACGACAATTTTCTCTGAAGCAACTTTTACAATTGAACTTTCAAACCGCTTTGCAACTAGACGGCCTTGTGTGTTTTAGATCTCTGGGACTAATATTTTCTTTTGATTGAAAAGAGGACAAATTCATATAATTGGACAGATCACATACAGCTGATCAAACTATAGGAAGCACCCTCAATAGCTATAATAGTGCTCAATTTGTTTTTAGTTCTTAGAGTGAAATAATGTAGTACTGGTCTAAATGTTAAAGTAATTTCAGCTCTTATTTTTATTGGAACCAAAATGTTGAACCTGCTTGCCGACTGACATCAATTCAAACTGAATCCAGCAGCATGTTCTTCCTCCCCCTCTCTCTGCTCCACACTACTCACCTTGCACTTAATTAAACGTTCTCATAAAGTAAAATTGATGAGATTTTCCTCAGTGTTTTGGACTAATTTGCTTGGATTTAAGACACATGCTCACGCCTGCTGTCAAGCCAAAGAGAGAGGGAGACATCTTTGGCTGAAATGGACATCAGCCGACGCTGATGGTATCTGCAAGACAAAGGTTCAAATCACAGGCGATTTAATCCACAAACGTCAATGTTTTATTACACAACCATGTAGGAGAGAAGTGAGAGAGGATAGAAGAGAAATTGTTAATTTGTTTAGCAAATCAGTGTACAGTTAGAAAATTTGGAACTATGGTATATTTTGCCTTTATTACTCACTTATCCAATCTATGACCAGATTTTATCAGACTCATTTAAAGTACATTAAGCACTGTTATGGTCTCTGCAATGAGGGAGTAGTCTGTCTATTTAAAGGAGCCCCTCTCTGTCCTCCTCGCCCACAGGAAACTCTCTTTCTGATAAGAAGCTGAAAACGCTGTTTGAGTAGTTCACTAACATTTCCCAGCAAGCTCCTGACTAAATGATTAAAGTGATTATAATATCAGGCGAACAGCAGGACTTAGTTCTGTTTCTTTGCTGAATATTTTCCACTTTTGTTCATGGAGCTATATTTTGTTACATAATCTAACAAACACCCCATTACTTGACTTTAATCTCATTTCACCACCTTTATTTATTAGTCAGTGACTTTTACTGCAATACATTTCACATACAGCAAGTAATTCTGTTTTCAAGCATCAAAGGTAAATTTATTTAATAGGCAGAATATCAAGAGAATGAAGATGATGGAGTGTAAAGAAAATGAAACTTAACCATGTTTGGGGGTTTAGAGGCAATTAAAGTAGAAATGTTCACCTACGAGATGAATATTTAAGAAGGAATGAGACACACCCTCTGACTGTATTCTGCTCTGAAAATATATTTTTCCATCACAAAACCCAAATGATCAGATTATGGACTGAATTTGCTTTGTATGACTAGATATAATTCTCTGTAGAATCTGTCTATCATCCATGTCTAATCCATTTTGATGTGCATCCTTAGAAGAAAGCAGAATCCTGCTGGACTACTGTGTCTGTTCCATTCTCAGCTAAAGCTTTTTGTCTCCTTCAACTGAGTTCAGACATGTGGAGTTAGTGATGATAAAACAAGTCTGAGCTGTGCCATATTTCTGCAGACTGTTGGCCTGACTTTAATAAGGCTATGGCTCCCTCTCTCCATGTACAGCTCGCTCTATAAATAGTTCAGGTGATGTTAGCCAGACACATAAACTTCCCGAGAGCCTCACATACACCCTCTCCATGGGGCTCTTTAGAAAACAGTTTGGAACCTTCTTCATAAATAAGAATGTGATTTCAAGAAGAAGAGGTGAAATCATAAAGCTCACCCTGTCTTCCTGACCTGGCTGGCAGGCAGGTAGATGATTTTAAATATGTTTATTTTTAGAATGCATGTGGTGCATTGATGCTCATGTAATATGTGTGGGTATGAGAGAGCTCACACAATTCTTGGAGAGTCGACAGGTATAATTGGCACCGATCTGCCTTTATGCTCTTTGTTTAGCAGTTGGTGATTTTAGTTCAGCACCTCCTGGTAGAAAGAGTTAGAATCACTGAGTAAATTGATGGAGCTGCTTTGTAAAAATCACTGAATTCACTTTATACCTGCATTGGTCTTTTTCAATTGTCCAGCTGTTTTGCTCTAGATACTCACGATTTTAAACCGTTCTACCCTTTTCTGGTTGCAGGTGTGCTGCAGGTCAATGGAATGCGTATATACACATCTGGGGACGTTGAGGCAGTCAACGGAACAGATGTTCGTCTGAGGTGCACCTTTGAGAGTTCAGCTCAGATCAACCCCAATCTAGTCAGCGTCACGTGGACCTTCAAACCTCTTGCAGGAGGCCGACATATTTCGGTGAGTTTGTATGTGTCTATGTGTGTGTGCAAGAAAAACACGAGATCAAATCTGAAAACTTCCTCGCCGTGTCAGAGAGCATCCACCCACTCAGCCAGCTGAGAGAGATACTGGTGAGTCATGCCGCTGCCAGAGGAGCCTAAAAGACAGTCTGTGTTTTTTTTTTTTTTTTTACTTTTGTGTGTGGATGTTGACAATAAGAAGCAGCAGGTGTGATAAGCTGCATATCTAAAATCAACTCTTTTTCTACCAAGCAGCAAGCAGCAGTTCAGGTTTTATAACCACATCCATTCTGTTGTATCCAGATCAGTCACTGTCATTGTTGCTTCAACAAAATGTTTCTATTAAACTCTGTTTTTCAGGTGTTCTACTACCAACAGCGATCATACCCACCTCCAGATGGTCTTTTCAAGAAGAAAGTTGAATGGGCTGGTGATATCATGGGTGGCGATGCCTCCATCATAATTCGAGAGGTCAAGTTCATCTATAATGGCACCTACATCTGTCAGGTGAAGAATCCACCTGATGTTCATGGCCATGTTGGAGAGATTCAACTTCGTGTTGTTCTAACAGGTGAAGATGGGTTTTCTCCTTATGTGTCCTAACACAGTTCTTGGAATCTCTCCAAATATATCAGAATATTTGAAACATTATGAATGATATAAATAATCTATTAGAGTGCTAACGTGTAAGAAATGACTACAGTGTTAAAGCTGCTATACTTAATTAGCATAACAAATTAGCTTAACATATTTTTTAATGCCTATTAAAAATGTTTTAACACAGCATGGAGAAAATATGTTTTGAAGATTAAAAAAAACACGAAAAAAAAAATAATTAAGTGGTTCTCTCGAATTTGTCTAAAAACATCAACCAATCAAATGGTTCGGCCCGAAAGGAATGATTGGACAGTCTCTCCAGCCATACAGACTTCTGCATTTATTTGGCTCCTGTGTTCCTAAAAAACTGAGACATATTACCGCAGCACACCACTGCTGGGAGTGTTCGCCGCTCTACCATGTCACAGCAGGAGAAACAGCCGCCGGCTGGTTCCGCGTCAGGTTCAGGACAAAGTAACAATTAATGTCAGTTGTTATATTGTTTTAACTTACCGGTGATTCTGCCATGTTATGGTACTTGAAGGAACTGCGGACCAGTGTCTTACACTCGGTCGTCTTCTGGGGCTACGCGTGTTTCCAAACCTGGGGGGGCGTGGCTTAGGAATTCTACCCAATGGGAGGGGCTGAAAGTTCTGTGACATTGTTGACAGTCTAAGCTAGGCCATTTGAAATCAGGTATATCAGCTTTAAAATTAATAGTACTAACACTCAAATGTTCAAGTAGTGGATGACTAATCAAACATCTATGTTTATGAAGTATGTAAAACACAAAGCAATTAAAGGAGTGGATAAAATATAATATTTTTGGGTTGTATTTTCCTGAGCTCAAGTAATGCAGAAGCTTGACAAGTCAAACAGAAATTAGCAAAAGAACAAAAATCATGTAATTTTTGCACAACATACATGTGCAAAATTTATAGTGCATTAAGTGGTTATTTAAATGTGGAGTAAAACCCAAAAACCTTCTCTAAACATGTTTATCGATGGCGATGGAACAAAGCAGGCAGAGAGACAGTAAAAATAGCTGATAAGGTCAGACAATAACATCCTGCAAATGTCACTTCTAAATGAATCTACACCCCCCCACCCACCAAAAACAAAAAGAAAATTAAGAAAACAACAACAACATAGAAACACATAGAAATGCTGAAAGGTAGGCAGGCATGGAAAACATACAGAGAAGAGAGATTTGTGCAGATTCTCAGTCGTCTAGAACAATCACACAAGTTCATTTTAACAAAGGCATCTGGACTCATTCTTCTCATTTTGAAGATGTTTCACTCTTTCATCCAACAGATTTCTTCAGTTCTGATCAAATCTGGAAGGTTAAAAATCTAAAACTTCTACATTTGATCAGAAATTAAGAAGAAAAAGAATGAGTCCAGTTGTTTTTACTAAGTTGAACTCTTGTGGTTAATTTGAGATATTTAAAACTCAAGTACAACCAATAGGAGTGGTACAGACATTCCTAAAGAGGAAAACACACAAAGGGAGGAAGCAAACTCAACTGAGGACAGAGGGCATGTGCTATTTAAAACAACATACAAGAAAACCTCATACTACACCATAGTTGGACCAGCTTACTAACTGGACAAAATTTGAACCCTTTTTCTAATAATACCATTTTATATTAATAACATCTCAGAGAGAACAAATAATCCACCTGTCTTCTCATTTTATTCTCTCCTGCTTGTTCCTCCCTCGTTTGTTACAAGTGCTTAAAGATTTTCAACATTTAATAGTTACAAATTGTTTAATTTTGTGGATTTTTAATCAAAGTTTCTTCAACTGAAACTGATTTCAGATCACAGGCAGAAGGATGGAAGACAAAAAAAAAGAAAACTTCAATTATTTTTCTATTAGACAGAAAATGATATGAAGTCAGACTTTGAGAGTGGATGAGGGTGATGATGTATCGAGACCAAAGTGGTATTCAAGAAAGTGCATTTTGTAAAAACTTTGACTAAATTTTATTTGAGTTTGGGGAATTCCATTCCTGATAGAAAGAAAGGGAAGCAAACCTCTGTGTTTATCGCTATGGTAACAGATTCTGTGAACTAAACCTGCTGGTTAAGAAACTGACTTTTTTCTTCAAAGGAAACTACATTCTTGTGTTTTCTTGCCATTTACAGCTTCGTTCTCTGAACTTCTCATTCTGGTCTTGGCCATCGGAGGCGGTATTGCTGCAGTAGTTTTCCTCCTCCTCCTCATTGTGTCCTGCAGAAAGTGCAGAAAGAGACACAGACAGCTGGAGGGCAATGAAGAGGCTCCCCGCAAAGAGAGAAAAGACCCCACTGTGTGGTAAGACCGAGTGAAAGACAGACAGAGGAAGAGAGACGAAAGAGGGGATGGAGGGAGGAGCAGAAGAATCACATTCTTTCTGTCCTCTTCTGTGTGGGACTCTGGGAATCAGGGCTTGTGGTTCTGTCTCTTGGGACCTGGGGCTCTTTTCCTACTGGACACTTCTCTTTCTTTCCGTGTGCAGCATTCGGATCCCATATTTGGATCACTAACAGGCAGCTGTTATCAAGCAGAAATAAATGAAGAATGTGCCTCTTTTTGTAGAATATGATAGATACTGAACTTTAGCCAAACTGCTGTGTTGCCTATTTAACGTCACCACACACCTTTGATTTCTGGAGCAAAACAACTGGTTAATCGGTCCATCTTTTCCTGTCAGCTAAATGGCTTTCCAGACACATTTCCTGTTTAGAGTAAATGTTTTGAAGAAGTAGAACAATGGTGGATTCCTACTGTCTACTTCCCCACTAATGCACTTCAAGCGCACCACTGCAGTAATGTTTGGCGTATTATTCCAAGAAGCAATGGAGTAAATGTTAAAACAATGACTAAGCACTTTTCAAGCTGTTATCGGAAGTATTTTATTTGTATTATGAAGGAGAACATTATATAACACATATAAAGTTCATATCAACTCTCACCTCCATGACTGAATGTGCTGGATGTCTCATCCAATTCATTTGAAACCACATGAACAGACATGCAGGAAGAGGACTGCTTCAGGGTTGACAAGAAGAACATAATTAAACTTTTATATATTATCCTTTAAAGCACTGTTTTATATAACGAAACTACTGGTTTAAAGTGTGACAAAGCATTACTTTATTTTAATAGTGTTGACTGATTCCACGCAGCATGTCACTCATAGTCTGAGAAACTCTGGCTATGGTAGCTAACAAAATTTGGCGAAAGGTTCTGAGGAACATTAAAGAGGCCATTTCATACAAATTTATGGACTTTGTGATTATTTCTGAAGTATTAACCAGTAATATGAAATATTTTATATCTAAAAAATGTCAGGAAACACTGATTAACAGACCTTTCAATCCGTCTGCGTTAAAATTCGGGTGGTTCCGGCTCCTCTTGTCAGGCTTCGTCAGCAGCTCGTTCATATTCATCATTCGAATTTGCTGGACTCTGATTGGCTAAAAAACTAGCCTATCAGAGCAAGGTATACTGTTTCCTGCCCCGCTGTGCGTGGCAACGTTAGACGTCGTGTCTTCCTGTTTGATACGTCTTATGCTAACAGCTTTTAGCCAGCAGCATGCTAGGCGTGGTTCCAACTGCTGGAGCCGATGAATACTAACGAACAAAGGAGTTGTGATGAAACAGATACAGGCCGTTCAGACTCGGGAGAACTCGGGTTTTATCACCACCTGCGTAGTTTGAGAGATTAAAACTGAAATAGAAGTTGTTGACCTGTTTTCACACCCACTATGAAGGTAAGAACACCTGTGGAGCTAAAATATTCAACAGAAACCTCAGAAAAAACGTTTTTAATGGAAGGGCCTCTTGAATATTCCAAATTGAATAACTCAGCTTCAACGTTTTTCATTAATCTAAATGATTACCAATTAATAAAAATGAGTAAAAGAATAATAAATACTCCTATCTTTACTTTTAGGACTGTTAAACTGTTAAACTTCTTATAGCAGCTGCACAGCAATGCTAATGCTAGCTTGTCAGTAATAAGAACAAGTGGAAATTTGGTTTCAGATGTTTAGCTTTTATTTTTGTTTCTCTGTAAAAGTGTTAATGCTGATTACACATGTGTTCAGTTGTATTTGTGCCCTGACAGCTGCTCTGCAGGCTCGTACTAGATTACTTTTCCATTTCAAACAACTACTGCTGTTATGTTGCTGTATTTTTTTGTTCCTGAGATTAATTGCTTGCTTTAGATTTATTTTCTGGCTGCTGCACACTAATAAATATGTGATCAGTTAATTATATAACTTATAATTATAAGCACTTATGGTCTGATTTCACTGTTTTTTTTTCAAAATTTTACCAAACACAAAGTCAAATGGTGTCATTCACAGCTTTCTTTCTTTTCATAAATCTTTTTTTTTCTATTTCTGGTTTTATGTTTCAAAGAATCAGTTGGGTTTTTGAAATCTTTTTTCTTGGCTAAGTGTGGCTGTTTTTTCAGTTTCGTGGGTTTTCAGATCTTTCTGTATGAGGTGCTGTGACTGTTTATCATTAAAAAGATATCTGCTGTTATCGTCTTCCACAGAGAACACTTTTAATAACTACTTTCATCTTAACTGATCAGATTTTTAATAAAAAAAAAAGAAACTTGGAAAACGTTCATGAGTAAATTCAGTTTTATATCCAAACTTTGATCTTAATTTGTAACAACCTGATCCAGTCTAATGCTAACTGTTTGTCCCCGCTCCTGTGTTTGTCTATTTGTCCTCGTCTTTGTATGTAACCCATGTAAATGTGTTGACATGCATATTCCTGTGTGTGTCTTCTTGTCTCCATTGTGTATGATTGTGTCAGTCACCCATCGAGAGCCGTCCACCTGTACATGTCACAGACCTCCATAGAGATTGACAGTTCAGATGGCATGATCTCAGACCCCAGCACTCCAGACTCGAGCTCCTCAGAGGAGGAGGGACCAAGCTCAGACGATGACGACGGTGGTGATGATTCTGATTGACGTGGAGCCGAGAGAACAGAGACATAAATACTGATGAGATGTCAGTCAGGGAGCTTGCTGGAGAGCTGCTTGGATCCCACTCCTCTGTTGAGTGAAAGCTTGGTTAAAAAAAAAAAAAAAAACTTTGAAGAAGACAAGCACACAAGTGGTTTAAAAATGTCAACACTTGAACACTAAACAAGAACAGAGAAATTACAATGAATTTTCTGAATAAAGGGTCCAGAAATGTTCACGTGAGGTCAAAAAATGTTGGATTAAACTTGAAACAATAGCAGAGCAGGTACCGAAGAGTATTCTAAGCTGAAAGCGGGCCTGGCATCTGAGGAGAATCAAGAACTTGGTTTTTGATCAAATTGTCTGCTGGTTTGGACACAAATTCCAAAAACAGTGACGCAAATGATTGATTTCTGTTAAGGAAGTGCAAAGCCTGATGACTGACCAGTCTAAATGTTTTGCAGCCAAAATGAGCCATTTATATTTCTGGAAGTGCCTATTGCTGACGAGGAAAGCCTACTTCATGGAAATACCTTAAATTATTGTAAAAAACAAACACGTTTTACAGGAATAATGTTTTACAGCATAAATTCTTTTACTGCTCTGATGAATGTATTTTTTCTTTTGATTTGTATGAAAAGCAAATAAACTAAATACATGCACCGTCCCTGAACTACATATGGCAACACACAGTGAGATCTGAAAACCCCCTCTTGAGAGCCTTATACACACTCGCACGGTGGATTTTATGTTTTTTTATCTGTGAACGCAGCCTGTCAACTGAACACCAGCGAGCTGATCTTTCATCGTTGGATGACCAACGTTGGATTTGTTGTATTTTATAATTGCTATTTTTCTAGATGTTGCCAGAAACGTTTTATCACGTTGTTTAAACTGAATCAAATGTATTTTCTCTAAAGCTTTTTTTTTTAAATGAAAAGATTTATAATAAAAATAGATTTTTCAAAAAAATGTCTCGTTTAAATGTCATCACTCGAAGTTGACAGACATTTAGTCTGAACATCAAACAAAAATCTCCCTGGAAACTGTTTGATTGTGTTTATCAATTATTTAAGGGAGTGATATTGTCGTTCAGCATTTATCATGCAGCTTTAGCTTTAATGCACTAAAACCAGTTGTACGTTCATTACTTGTGTGTATGTTGAGCTCTTTAATATCTACCTGTAAGCATGACTGCAGTGAATATTGGTTTTGTTTGTTGTGTGTTCATTATGCTAACTCGTCTCTCTGTTCCTCCAGTGTTGCTTTGCTTGCTCGTGGAATGTGTTCATGTCTACGAATATGAAACGCTATTTATCAGAGTGCCTGCAGGCCTGTTTGTGCGCATTGATCAAAGTCTGACCCACTGAGTGTCACTTTAGTTACTGAATGACAGACCTTGAGTGTGTATCGATGGAATGAGGGTTTACACACATCCAACAAAAGGCTGTGTATACAAGTCAAATAATTCCAGTGCTGAATGCTGAGCTAAAGAAAATAATGTGAAATCACTGGATTCTGTTGCATCACCAAAGATTCTGCTGTTTCTCTTTCTAACTCTCAGTCACATCAGCAAACATCTGTTTTTATAGAAAGGAACATGTTCTGTCTGAAGAAAATGTTTGATTTTTCTTTACAGCTACAGAAACAATCTGACCCTCTGCATTATAAAACATTGATTCTTTTTGCCTCAGTGCACATCAAATATTAATTTTAATCAAAGCAAAGCCTTTTTTTGCTGGGAAAGCATCCTGTCATGACTCATGCTGTGTTTCGTGGCAAAACATAAAACAAAATCTCTGTTTGTGCTGATAGACACAAATTATGCACTTTTTTTGTCCTATACATAACGCATCGAAGCTTATAAAGGAAAACAATATTTCAATGGAGTGTTTCATTTGTAAGTACATTGCATTTTGAAAACTTTGCACAAGAGGCATAAAATGATACACCTTCTGTAGGAAGCCTTTATTAAATGCATCACATTATTATAAAGTCTTCTGAAATAAAGATTTAATCAAAAATACATTGAAAACACACCCTCAGCTTCAAAACTCTGACTCAACAAAACCCTTTTAACTTGGAGATTTTGAAAATCCATAATTCAGTGAGATATTTAGATTTAGGGATTTGCTAGTTCGGAGTAGGAAAATCGAATGTCTATTTATGTTCTTCCATCCATGACTTCACATAATGCTGCAGTCACTGAACCTGTGAAGTGAGAAGTTGAAAGTTTTTTTTTTTTAATGAAACAGTCTCATCAGCAGTTACACAGTTTAGTTATTAAGAAATATTTGAAACATGTTTTTGTCTGATGACTTGTTAGATCGAGAACAACAAATTAAAGACTTTTATGTTTACTGAATGAACTAAATTTCTGGGTACAGTTTTGTTGATTTCAACTTTCTTTGCAGGTTGACCTAAAAAAAACCCAGAAAGAATTGAGTTTGGTTTGATTTGAACGGTGATACCAGACGAGAGGTAAAGAAACAACAGGCCGGCAATAAAAAAATTGAATTTTATGTGACTTTACAAACGTGAAGCATACCCTTAAAAGTTGTGATGATATTGTCACTTATCCTTTCAAACGTTCGGAATGATAAAAAACTGATTAATGAGGTAGAATTTTTCAGATCGCCCTTCAAGCTTTATGTTTAAATCAGTACTAAATAACTTTTCCGCACCCGTGTGTCAGACAGCCATTACTGGAACTTTTGTTTTGTTGAAATATGCTACCTGTCAAGATATGCTACTCATCCCTTCTGCACAGATTTTTTGTTTATTTTTTGTTCCTATATTTTTCCATAAATACATTTTACCTATCAAAACAATTCTCCCAGGACAGAAACACTAAATATGATGTTATTTTTACTTTCTTTGCATTGTCAGAGAGACAGGCAAATGTTTGGACACACCCAGAGGAGAAGGACCCAACGATGGCCGATAAGGACCCAGAGGGCTTTTATATAGAAAATATCAGGGAAGGACCATAAAAATATGTTTAAATAATTAACAGGACACACTCACCATAAACAAGAATACTGTATAAACTTCTAATAACATCTTGTTATGAAATAAGTTGTTAATTCGTACTATGACGGCATTTTTCGACAAGGCAGCATAAATTGGTGCACTGAAGTTATTAAGTGTAATATAGAGGAACCAGAGACACCCAGAATGAATGAAATGAAATGAAATGAAATGAAATGAAATGAAATGAAATGAAAATGAAATGAAGATGAAATGAAAAATACTTTATTTATCCCAGAAGGGAAATTCAACGTTGTAGTAGTTTTTTTTTTTTTTTTGTCCAACAATAAAAAACAATAATGAAGACAATAATATAATAATAACGATCAAGGTCTGTTCTTGTTGTGGAGGCTAATGGCTGCAGGCAGGAATGATCTTTTGTATCTTTCGGTCTTGCATCGGACCTGAAGAAGCTTCTCACTGAACACACTCTGTTGTTTGATCACTGTGTCGTGCAGAGGGTGAGAAGAGTCCTCCATCATCTTCATCAACTTGTCCAGCATTCTTTTTTGTACAATCAGCTCCAGCGGCTCCAGAGATACTCCCAGCACAGATCCAATGTCTAATATAAAGCTGAACATGTTTTTCAGTGAATATCCACTTAGGCAAGTTTCAAAGCTGTAGCTTAAAGTTGTAAAAGCTATTTTTTACTGCTTTAAATCTATGGGAGAATTAATGTAAATAAATTAATGTAAACTAAAGGGGGCGTGACTGATCAGTTTTTTATGTTTGAATCACTTTATCTCTCTTACGTTTGTCATGGAAACCCCTGTAAATATTTCCAAAACTAATATAAGTTTTGTTTGAAAAGGGAAGGAATGCGAATATGCAAACAGAATTATGTGTGTCTGTTATGTCAGATGTGTGGCATTTCATGTCGTTGTTCTCTCTATTCCACACCCTAGGATGGGCTGTGCCTGGCACGGTAATATGGAGAAATGCCAAATACCTTTGAACATGCTTAACCACACTCATTTGGACACACATGAATAAAACATGGGCTTGACACAACAAGCTGGTACACAGAGAAATCCTAGCTGCTTCAGTGGTGTGTCATTACAGCAGTCAGTGCTGTGATGAAATACACTCACGTAATTTAAAGCATTTGTTCAAAAAGTGGAGATTCGTCTACTTTCACCAAAAGTATGTGAACACCCATGAGAAAAAATTAAAATATTATAATGGATGAAGTATATCAGAACAGTTTTCACCAGCTTTTCAGCACATTCAAAGCAAAGACTCCATGCTTTTGGATGACAGATTATGATTACATGTGGTCTCAGTTATTGTATTAGTCTCCTTCAGTGTTGACAACAAAAGAAAAGTTCTGCTGTTGTCCAGAAATCCCAAAAAGCCAGACAGCAACGAGAGCCCTCATTGTGAATGAAAGGATTTCAGCTGAAACTGAGACCCTGCTGCTGTAACCAGACAGAGAGCCCTTGTGTTCCCACATACAATGTTATAGTGTGTGTGTGAGCTTTTACTCAGGTAAGAGGAACAGGCTTGGTAAGGTGCTGTTACACAGCATTAGTGTTCAGAGTGGAAACTGTTACATAATATAAAATAATCATGAAAAAAAACTCTGTTCAAATAATCTTATGTTTTTTGTTGCTTAAATACAACTTCAGTTCCAAAAAAAAAATGACACACAATGTCAGTTGTAAATAAAAACAGGAGTGCAACAATTTGCAAAGCTCAAACTCAAATTTTTTTCCCAACAGAGCACAAACATCATCTGTTGAAACTGAAACTATTTTATCTTCCCATAGAAAATATTAACTCAGCTACACAACTAAAAAAAAAAAGCAGAAACAGGGGCAAGTAAAGGCTCGAAAAGTAACTGGCGCGGTTTAAAAATAACTGGAGGAACATTTGACAGGTTTACTGGCAACAGCTCAGAGTCTCTGAGATGATTGAGGTGGCAGGTAGAGGTTCACTAATCTGGGACAAACTGCATCTAAAAACTGTGGAACAATTTGAGAAAAATGAATACTCGTTTGTAAAATCATTATCTCACATAACCTTTTATTTTTTTTATTGTCTATTGCCTTTTCCCTCTACAGCCCATATATGTGATAGATGGAAATTGAATTTGGGAACTCTTTAATTTATCAAAACCGCATATCTTGCTAAATTAATAAATTAACCCTAAATTAATCCGTATTTCATGTGGTGGAGAGTTGTGCCTATCATTAGCTGTTTGTATTTATTTATTTCTTTTTCTTTTTTTTTGGGGGGGGGGGGTCTACTTTATTTTGAAAGGATTATAATAATTTTTTGGTCGTTATCTAACGGTGGAAACTTGGAGCAGTTTGATAGGATTTCATGGGAGGGAATATGGTTGCATAATTTTTGGAGGTGTGAGATGAAGTTTTTTTCCTGAACAGCTCCAGAAGACCCACTTCCTGATACACCTGTTTGACAGGTAAGCGATCCCGGAACGGAGAAACTCAGTCACGACACAATAAGAATATCATGGGCGGAATTTTACCGGAGCTTTGACGCAATTTGGACATCTTTTTCAATCCTTAACACGGTGGAAACGTTTTTTTTTTTTTACAACAATAATGTTTCGAGGTGTCCAGGGAAACTCCGCTCTGGAAGTCCTTCTCTGGCTGAACCTACTCGGTCTTTTCGGTAAGTTGGAGCTGGACTGTCTTACCACCGCTGAAGACAAGCAGTTTGAACTTTGCTCTGAAAACTATTTGTTTAGTCATGTTATTTAACCTGAATGTTTTTCTTACACTATTTACCGATAAGGGTTCGAACCCTCGTGTGAAACGAGGACTTTTTGTAATAAACACTCAGAGGAACCGAAGCGCTGGCCTAATTAAAAACTAAACAAAAACAGACATAACATTAGCTCCACATGAAATATTTTGCTTAAGTAAACACAGTTTATTTTGTTTTTATATGTTAAAGACGCTTAATTTAACTTAAACATTTTAAATAATCCAGTGTTATTTTTTAGTATTTTTAGCAGGCCTGCTGCTGTGAAACAGGAAGACAAGCCAGGTCAGGTTTTAGTGGTGTTCACTGTTGTCACATACATCAGGAAATCTCTCCTTAAACATCTGACCTTTTGGTTTTGGAGGTTTGGAAATGACATCAGCCATTGTCTGTGTTCATCATCTTCTGTTCTGGGGTGTCACTAGATGCTTCCCTGCTGCAACATCCTGGATTACAGACTACAGATCAGGAATCAACAAGTAGATCTTAACATATTGTGGAGATAATTTAATCAATGGGGTGTTTAAGAGCAGTGAAACATCTCAAACATGTTGAATGGCCACTAGTATATTTTAGAAGTAGACCTGCTGCCCCTCCTGTGTTAGCTGAGGTGGTTCAGACGCTGGTTAGGATGCCTCCTGGTTGCCTCCCTGTTGAGGTTTTATGGGCACGTCCCACTGGGAGGAGAACCCCAGGCAGACCTAGAACTTGGTAGAGGGATTATATCTCCTCTCTAACCTGGAAATGTCTTGGGATCCTCCTCAAAGAGCTCGAGTCTCACTGGTTTGAGGGATATCTGTGTTTCTTTCCTGAACATGATGCTCCTGCAACCAAAAGACAAACAAGCAGAAGAATCAGAATCAGTTTGTTGTAATATTTGCACAGTACAAGAATTTGTCTTGGACGATAGTGTGCAAAGAATAAAGCAAAGTAAGAATAATATAAACATTAGAAACATGATGGATGGTTTATTTATAGTGAGAGTGAAAACATGATTATTTTGCCCTGCATTTATAACATATCTGTCAGGACATCCATTAATAAATGCAGGTTGAGTATTACAAATACAAACTCAAGTATTAAAGTACAATCTGGCAAACTTTGACATCAGTTTTTTCTTCACTACATAAAAGCCTCTTTTTTATATTAAATTAAATTAATCTAAGATTATTAGTTATGTCTCACTTTCATAATAAAGATTTTTGCACGGATTGTATAAACGTTCTGGCTAATTTAATCTCAATGTAACTGAAATTATTCAGCCGCACACTGTTATATCTGAAGTGATCATTAGATACAGTGGTAAAAGAATGACAACTGTTTTAATGATGATTTGGCTTGTTGTGACAGTAGCCTGTTGAATGTAGTGTTTTTTTAATATACCAGTAAGCTAAACAGCTGATTATTTGGGAACACATGTTTTCCATAATGAAAATGATGATTAGTGGGAGTAGAACATGAAATTAGCTCCACCTAAATTAAATACAGCTGTGTAATTCTGCACAGACATTCATGCCTGCAGAAACAATAATCCAATGTGCTTTGAATTCTTCTTCACTTTTAAGATTAAATGGGGAAAAAAAACAAGTAGCCAAATGTCTTTGCTTATACATTTAAGGATGTTACTGTTGTGACCTTATTCACCACTGTGAGACAGTTTTACCTGACAGGGTCAGGACACCTAATGTCAATATAATCAATAATAAGATACAGAGTATGGTACATTTAATGAGTTGATTAACATTTTTTACAAAGCCCTCAAGTATGAGAGTGTTTCCTTTGCTTTATCCATCGTCTTGACTCGCCCACTTTGAGGTCTTTATAGATGAATCCGGCTGGTCTCTAATGCTCTTTTAGGAAATTGTAACTTTTTTATCATGTATGCAAGAGTTTTTTTTGTTTCTTTTTTTGAGAAAAGTGAGTTTTAGAATTTTTTAAAATATGCTTACAGTATTGGTGTGTTAATATAGCTGGATTTTATAATTAAAGGGACTCTAAGGAAGTTTAACAAGAAATAAATGTTTCAAACTACGTAATTTCTTCCTCATACATGCTCCAACAATGTCCTGGTCACTAGAAAGAGCCCAGACATTTTCACCGTAGTTGTTTCTATATGCTTGTAAAATTATTTTGTTATTAATAGTTCAGGTCGAACACACACCGTACTTTCCAGAGGCACTTGAATGCATCATGAAGTCATGCGCATTCATGCTCAGGCTATCACTATCGTTTGCTATCGCTAGCTAAAAGCTGCAGAGAGAGGTAGCGTTTGAAGCATGGATTCTACCGAGAACAAGAGAGCTCACTCCAGCCCAGACCCAAACCAAGAGATTTTTCCAGCGTGACAAAAAGGGTGAAACTTGAGTCGGATCGACGGTAAAGATGGGTCTGGCATTTGAGAAGTGGAAAATGCTGAGAGAATCTCGGCATGAGAAAAGACCCGCAGTCTGCATCATTTTTGCTTGAAAGGTTAGAATTTATTACTAAATACATGGGGAAAAGAGTTGTGTCAGGTTCTGCAAGTGGTTGGAACGCTGGAACACCTGCTCGTTAAGCTGCTCGTTAAGCTGCTCGTTAAGCTGCTCGTTAAACTATGATGGGTGAAGAAGAAGCTTCAGAGCGCCTGCTGGATTACACTCGATGCTTTTGTGTTTCCTCGGACTCTCTCGAGCTCTGTGAAACCCGGAGTCCTCCAGACCTGTCTCTCTGCCTGTCCATTTCCCTGAGTTTGACCATTGTTGAAAATATAATCAGTTTTAACAACTCTGAAATCTGAGTCCAGTCTGAGTTCTGCATGTGAGTCAAACGCTTATCTGAGTCCATAATAAGTTGATGCTTTCAGGAGTTTCCACATATTTCCCACAGTAGGAACATTTTTCAGTTGTCTGACGTGCTCACAGCTGATTTGGTTTGAATATCATAACATCACATTTATTATCTCGAAGTCATGCCGGCAAATCTGTAAATTGTTGAATACACGACTGACTCAGCTGGAGTGCACGTACAGCATGCACGCCTCATGCACGAGTTTACGGTTAAGGCTGCTGTTACTCGTTTGGCCTGACGGGGCAATCGCGAAACTCCTAGTCCCTTTAAGTTAGGACAAAGGAGACAATCATACATTAAAAGAATACAGTTTTTCTTTTTTTAGTCTAATGACAGTTTAGCTAGCTCATGTTACCTGGTGGGAAGCACACTAGCGTGTTTGAAATATCTGTGAAGGGATTCAGATTTCCAAGAATTTTTGTTTTGTTTTTATTATTACACAGCTTCAGCTTCTCTAAACAACAGCAACATGACCTAAAAATTAAAGTCAGTTCCACTGTATGATACCTCGTTTCTTGGTTTATTTAGGGTTTAGACTTTTTCTTTACAATGATTTATAAAATCAAAGCCTCACGTTTGATTGGATGAACATATTTAAAGAATGACTGAGGGTTCCTGTATATTTTGCATCCCACATTTCTATCCAATATTTCTGCAGCAAGTTCTTTCAGTTCTTGTTCATTGACACATTTGAGCAAGCTGAAGTCTTATATAACAACAAAAACACATCCAGAGAAGTTCAGGGACAAAGTATTAACTGCAGCTAAATGCCCTTGATGGACTGATGGGTAACAAGTCTGTCAAATCATATATTATAGTATCACATAGTGCTGTCTGCCAGAAGTACGCTGCTGTGCTGGCATGTTGACACCACAGTTGTATATGCTATCTCTTGTTTACTACTTTGTAAAAAGTGATCTGTCACTCACGGTGTGTCCTCTTCTGTTTTTGTCCCACTCCACTCTGTTACTCATATAAGTCTGGTCATAAACTTCCTCTTTTTTCCTGTTTTCTTCAGCTCTTTCTTCAGTCTCCTCCATTAAAGTCAGCACTCCAGCAGAGCTCCATGCATCTAAAGGAGATAAAGTCACCATGTCCTGCTCTTTTACCTCCACAAGTACACCAACCAGTAAGATGAGTGTTGACTGGTCCTATAGACCCCAGACTG
This sequence comes from Pachypanchax playfairii, assembly GCA_006937955.1. Lineage (NCBI taxonomy): Eukaryota > Metazoa > Chordata > Actinopteri > Cyprinodontiformes > Aplocheilidae > Pachypanchax > Pachypanchax playfairii. The sequence continues at coordinate 742,760 of SSNP01000094.1, read as the reverse complement.
GAGGTTCACCACGGAGTGTGAGTTTCATTTTATTAGATTTACTGGGAGAACAATTTTTATTATAAATATTGTTGAAGATGTTGAGATTCTGTATTGTTTAAATGGGTGGATAAACCCATTTTTTGTGGTTCAGGGATAAAAATGACAAGATTTCCTGATCGTTAATTGTGCTTTTAGATGTACTCTGTCACTGTCAGCTTGGGAAAACCATTTTTTCCTTAAGAACATGCATTGACTCTGTAGCGGCTAAGTCTACACTTAAAGCCACTGAGGGGCTGCTACACGGGCAATGACGCGCTCATATGTTTCTGATTTGTCCTTTGCAGTGATAACTTACGAAGAAAAATGTGTCCGTACTCGCATGTTGCTTGACTGAAGATTTATTAATTATTTCTGAGAATCAGCATTCCTCTTATGACAATCCACGTCCATAATCTTCATGTGATATTTCCAAAACAGCACCAACAATCAGCACACCTAAGTGGTCAAAAACCTGTTTGCTCCCTCCGTGAGCAACACCTGCCAGCTGATAGATGGTCCCTCCCTAAATGGTACCACCAATTAACACCTTAGGGCCATCTGCTGGACTAATGGAGGAAATTTTACCAAAATGGCTCTTACAGACTCATTCCTGTATTTAAAAACAAATATACAAAAGAATGAATAAAATGCACCATGGTGAAGCTGTGCAAGCAGAAAGTGTCTGTTTGGTTGGATCTAAGCAAAGACTTCAATAAGGACAATTATTTGTAAAGTCTGAAAACAGATAATTGGGCCAATTGATCATTTTCATTCTTTTTTTCCTTAACTGATGTTTTAACCTACTAAATTAAATTTACATCTATATTTATTATATATTTTCATTGTATTTTGATCTTTTTTGGTTTTATGAGATCTACACAAAAAGAAACTGTAAAAAAGTACAACATATCTCCTTCAAAGATTTATACGATGTGTACTGACATAAAGGGAGCGAAGTATTTCAAACGGTTTAATATTATTTAATAAAATCAACAGTTCTTGTCTATATGATTATTTCCTGTTGGTAATTTCTTTTTAATCTGACTTTACAATTCATACAAAGCAACTTGTTTGAATATCTAGCCACTTTTTATTTGCATCCCTGTACAACATGTCTTGCTTTTTAAAGCTGTTATCATCCTGTCATAGTATTAAATCATTTTAAGCTGCTTTTTACAATTTGTATTGATTTAGATACTGTATGTACATTTGATATGTTGTGTACTCTGTTGTGTGTATGTCCTAAGTTTCTCCAGTAAACACTGACCCTTCAGCTGTCTTAAAACCACTTCCTTTGAGAGGATGTTGTGGTGGTGTTTGAAATGCATTCAGATGGATCCACTCTAACCCATAACTGCATTCAGTCCTTTAACCCTTTGCACTTTGGATAGATATTCACTCTCCAGTCCACTAGGAATGCACCACATAATTTAAGCAGTTCCATTGTACTTGAAGATGGTCATCATGTGGTTTGTTGTAATTGCATTTGGACTGTAAGATTCCATAGTGCGGTAGCTGCAGCTCTATGTGCATTTACTTCCTATAGGAAAAGACTAATGTTCTGCAACTCCTCTGGTGTGGAAGGCTGTTGGTTTGTTCATTAGCACATTGTTGACTAGTTTCAAAGAATGTAAAAGGAGATACAGCCAGAAAAAAAGATATAAGTGTGCAGTTTACTTTTTACTTTACCAAACTAGATTTTTCTCAGTATTGCTGATGTTAGCAGCTTCCTGAAATGATTTGAAAGATTTTAATTTTTATTTCTAGACCTTCAGTTCCCTTCTACCTAATGTCTTCACTGTTTGCGGCTGGTTTGTTGGCCAGCATTTACCCAGCTACATATCACCCTGGAGCAGAGCATAAATAAGGATTTGAAAACCTCTATCAGAAAATCAAAATTTGCTGCCAAAGCTCTGGTGTCAATCTGTATTGCTGCAGTGCTCCAGTGGTTTGCATAATTACCTCTGTCCCTATGGGAATACTTTTTATAGATGGGGGAACAAGAGCCTGGATGTTCGATTAAATATTTGTGGGAAATAGTGCTTATTGGAGCATTTGGCAACTGAATTATTCTGCTAAAAGGTTTGACCAAGCCCGTAGGAGATTAAGTCTTAAGTTTAGATTTTTAATGTAGGTGGTCACTGTTGAAGCACTTTTCAAGAAATCAAAACACTTTTGGCTCTAATGTTTATTTAAGAATGAGCAAACATTTGTACAGACACTCTTATCTAGTAGGCTGCACACAGCCAAGTCTTTATATGATCATAAATAACAGGACACCGGGATAGTTAGCTTTATCTTTACAATAGCTAAATCAGTCCCTCAGACCATGCACAGGTGTCTATATACAGTGTTTCATAAGTTTATGGAAGTAAATATACAAGGGACAGATTTTTGAAAGGCCTTTTTGATGTGAATAATGTTCTAGGAAAGTTTGGAAATTGTTTCAGCTCACTGATAATCATATGTGCAGAATATGTTATTGAGAACAGAGAATTCTAGCTTATTTGATTGTTACTTGTGTGTTGTGCTGTTTTTACAGCCTCTTTAAGCTAACTATCCCGGTGCTACTTCCTCAATAGGTGAGTGCAGATGTAATCTCACTCTCCACAACAGATTCATAAAAGATATTCAAGCTCTTGTTGCAAACGTTCCAGGTGAACACCAATATATTTATATTTTGCCACCTCCACTTCTTCTCCATGATGGAAATGGGTTTTGGCATGTTGCTGCTCATCCTAAAATCCACAATAATCTGCTTTTTTTTGTTCACATTCAAGATGATTGTTCCCACACCAGGACACAAAGAGGTCCACCAGTTATCTGTACTCAGTCTCTTGTCCATTTCTGATTCAACCAACAACTGCAGAGTCATCAGAGTATTTTTGTAGATGGCAGGACTCTGACCTGTACTGAAAGTCTGAAGTGTAGAGAGGGAAAATGAATGGTGAGAGTACAGTCCCCTGTGGTGCTCCTGTGCTGCTGATCACTTGTTCAGACACACAATCCTTCAGTTTCATAAACTGTGGTCTGTTTGTGAGGTAGTCCTTAATATCAACAGCCCTAAACGCTATCAATTTTTTAAATAAAATCCCTCCCTTAGTTTACAAATGCCCCTTTTCCACTAAAGTTGCGTCAGCCCCGAACGGGAGGGTTGTGTTTCCATTACCATCTCAGGAATGCAGACATAGGTAAGGGCATGGGTGTGCTCAGCTTAGCAAGTGGCACGGAAGGTCTGTGCCATTCGTAATCCCCACAAGAGTAGTAAACAAAGGTGGATGTGAACATTGAGAGCGGGATACAGTAATGGAGGATGTCAAGGGATTTTAGTACTTCATGCTTGGACTGTGGCTCTTTCTGAAGAAAAAAAAAAACAAATTTCAGGACTTTGTGGTTATTTCTTAAGTATTAACTAGTAATATGAAACATTTTATATCTAAAAAACGTCAGGAAACACTGATTAACAGACCTCTCAATCTGTCTGCATTAAAATTTGGGAGGTTCTGGCTCCTTCTGTCAGACAAACTAGCCTATGAGAGCAAGGTATACTGTTTCCTGCCCCGCTGCGCATGGCAACAGCACACGTAGTCTCTTCCTGTTTGCTACGTCTTATGCTAACAGCTTTTTAGCCAGCAGCATGCTAGGTCTGGTTTCAACTGCGGGAGCTGATGAATACTAATGAGCAAAGGAGTTGGGATGAAACAGATAAAGGCCGTTCGGACTCTGGAGAACTCGGGTTTTATCGCCACCTGCGTAGTTTGAGAGATTAAAACTGAAAGAGAAGTTGTTGACCTGTTTTCACACCCACTATGAAGGTAAGAACACCTGTAGAGCTAAAATATTCAACAGAAACCTCAGAAAAACTGTTTTTAATGGAAGGGCCTCTTCAATAATGTGCCATTGTTGCCAGCTGTTTATTTGAGGTCCATCAGGCGCCATTCTGTGACATCACTGCACATGCACATATACCTGTTGGGAGTGGGTGTGTGCTTGTGAGACAGATTCATTTTATGAGGAGAATATAACATATCCAAGGATGTTAAATGGCTTGGTTAAAGGTTTAACTCCTCTGAGAAAATATATACCACATGGCATCACCTTTTTAAAAAACATTTTAGTTTCAAGAGTTTTTGTGATTTGAAAGAGTGTGACGCTGCTCATTCGATGCATTTGAATCATTTGACAGACATTCTGGATGTGATGAAATAGAAACAAAGCCTTTTAAAAATGTTTTATTTCTTTATTAGCTTTTGCAGGTCACATAAAGAGATTATAAAGATGATTTGTTCCAAAGGCCAGAATTTTTATTGAGCAGACAGTGTGGGAGCCAAGTATTTAATCATCTGTCTGCTTTTGTTTTACTTTCTGTTTGAACACAAAGGAGTTATGGATCTTTCAAAGGAGCATCAACAACAACAATAAAAAAGGGACAGTTGTAATAATATCAACGTTAATTTAATTAATCATGGCGTTTTAAAACCAGAATCCATCAAATTGTTTAAACACATCATGTTGGTCACGTCAGAATCACTCGTGAATATTTGTTAAAAGTTGAAGCACCGCCTTCGTGTCAGTTTTGTGGTATAATTTTATCTGTCAAACATGTTTTACTTTTGTTTTCTGCCGTGACTCAAGCAACAATGTTTCTTTAGCAAAACTAGTCAGGGCCTTTTTTTTAAACAATTTGTCACCACAAAAAGTTACTTTTTCATGCGTGTTAAACTAATTGGGTCCGTTATTCGTCACTTGTTACTGTTCAGGGTTGTGAGGAGCATCTCCAGTGGTCATTGGACAAGAGGGGGTACAAAATATATCTAAACTCTATTAATACAAATTAAATTTTAAGAGCTGGTTCCTGTAATGGGTCAGGGTGTGTGTGAAAAGGTACATATTTACCATGAAATGGTGAACACTGGTGTATGAAATAATTTGATGAATGACTTGACCAGCACCCTTTTGCAGCTTGCTCACAATTGTCTTAAGTTTAGAACAATTATAAAATAAATTGCTATTGTCACAGTCCTATCAGCATCTTACTAAATGATGGAGTTTGTGTGGAGAAATCAATAAACGTTAATATAAAAAGTTCCTGCAACACCATTAATAAAATCCCCCTAACTTAAGCATCATACCTTAAAAAGACAGCAGTGGACTGCATAGGACACACACAACATTTGCAGGGTTATTTGTTCAGTCATCATGAATGTTTCTTTGTATTTTTGTCACTATTTCTGAGCAAAAAGCTGGAAGTCTATAGTGTAAAATTCAGGTAGAGGTGCTATTAGCACACCTGGTTTGAAGTTTACATCATGGTCCTGGTATATGGGTGAGTGAGTCATGGACCACGTCCCTGCTGTCCAGTTTTTATGAAATTATGTACAAAGCTCAACATTTACTTTGAGCCCAGATACTGTAGCTTTATAAACCAAACTAATCATGTACATTCCAGTGACAATTCCAAACATTTAGTACCATTTTTATTCAATTCAGTTACATTTTTTAATCCCCAAAGGGAAATTAGATTAATGTTTGCATTAAACAACAATAGAAAAGTCATGTTTGATTTTAGTCTGAAGTCTAAATTCGTAAATTGATGAACAACATGCAATTTAAATGACAAGCTGATAATTAATGTGTTAATAATTAAAGGACTGATTAAACATTAGAAAAGGACTTATGGGTTAAAACACTTTTAAAATGCAGGTGAACTGGAATTACATGACACTTTATTAAAAACAGTTTTTGTTACAGCAGCTTTTCTAAGAGCTCGACATCGCTTTACCCTTTCAAGGTTTAAGGTCGTCTTCATTATCCCTGGGGGGCAATTTGTTGTGCAGCTGACAGCAACAAACACACACATAAAATACATCATTAGATAATTAACATATACAATTAGTTAATAAATAGCAGTTACCTGTTGGACTTAGTTAAAATCAACATTGTTGGTGTAAATAGTCATGGAACCAGAAAGAAAATCACTGACTGGTTCTTAACTGCTTTTGCAGTGATCTCAAAGCATCTAGATGGATTTGATTTTCATCTAATTGTTTATTAAAATAACTGTTGTTGTAGTTGTTTATTACATGACCGTGTTAGCGACACCCAGCTAATCTGATAACATTTGCTGAATCTAGTCTTAATGCTATAGAATCAAATTTTGGTCTGAAATTTTAGAACTTTTTAAAAATGTTTATTTGAAATCACTTGATTCAGATAAAAGAAAGAATTACTTCATTCATAATCGCTGTTAGTTGTATTTATACATGTCTGATTTCTTTTAGCTTCGAGTCTCAGTGAATATTATATGTAAATTTTTGGTTTTATTTGGTATTTCAAAAAGGCAGTGTTTATATGTACCACATTTTTCCACCTTTCCCACCCACACAACACACTCATACTCGGGATGTCATGTTTTGAAGAGGTCTGGGTCAGTGTCTGGTGGGAGTGATGGAGTTTGTTGTTGAAAACAAACCAATATGCTAAATGTTTAACCCGAAAGTTCTGTTCTGTTTTTGGATTTCTGTAGGTTTTTGCACACAAATAAATGTTCTTTCTTTGTAGTTTGATCCGAGTTTAATCTCTGTTTTCTGGATTGAACATAAAGCCCTTTTCACTGTTATTAACAATCTTGCCAAAAGGGAGAAAAAACGGTCCTTCCGCCATCTGCTGCAGTAAGGTTCTAGTGATTGGTCTTGTTATGTACTCTGAGTAAGCAAACACACAGTTTTATTTGTTTTCTGACTCTGAAAGAAATGTTTTGTCTCTTTTCTTTGCAGTTTTTTCACTTCTCCTCCCAAGTCTTTCCTCCACTGGATGGTCAGTTTGCTGGTCGAATCGTCTGGAAGGGAAGTCCAGCACGTGGAGATGCTTCCATTGCTCTGATCAATGCCACGCTGAATGATAATGGAACCTACACATGCTCAGTCAGAAACCCTCCTGATGTCCACGGCTCTCCAAACTCACACACTGTGTTGACTGTCACCCCAAAGCGTAAGATTCTTTATAATCACTCATACAAAACATCTTGATTCACAGCAATTAAAGTTAGAAACACGATTGCTGATAATATTTCTCATTTTATGAAGTAATACATGTGATTCATTAAATAACTCTGTCAGTGTTTGTTCTTACTTCACCTTAAACTGTGCATGTAGAGACATGGGCCATAGGGGGAGGAGTTTCAGATTCCACAATCTGACAAATATTTACATAGATTAAACCAAACGTGCATGTTTTATTGGTTTAGTCCTTTTAATACTATCAGCATGTTGGCTCATATTTAGCAAACTTTCTGTAGTTCTGTGTGGTGACCCTTCCAGCTGACAGTTACTGGAGGTTAACGAATCAGTTAAAATTAACAAAGACATTGTCTCCTTTGGATATCAGGATCTTTCTGATTTGGGATGCACAGATACTGTATTTAAGATAGTCAGTTGTTTTAATCTCATTTGAAGCAATATTTTCCCCCAAAACACTAAACCTTTATTCTGAAAAATATTCTTATCTGAAATATTATTTTCTGTTTTTGTAGATATTTCTGTGCCATTCACACACACAGGGACGCATGTATTTACTACATGTCTGTAAATGGTATTAGGTTAGTGTATATATCTGTAGTAAATAGAAAAAGCAGAGCTCTGAAATGCCTGATCATGAACAACTATGTTAATGTTGACCCCGTGACCTCACGTCTTTCTCTTTGCTCAGCACCCAGCATTCGCTTCAGCGATGTGTTTGTGCTCCTCATCTTCATCGTCCTCCCCTCCGGTGTCATCACCTTCATTCTGATTGGAAGGATGTTTTGTCCCAAGAAACAGCGTAGCCAATCACAGGCCTACAGATCCCCCATCGAGGTCATAGAGGGGTGAGTGGATTTATCCTACTAGTCAATAGTGTTGCTCTCCTGAGGGCAATGACAGTCAAGGCAGGCATTGACAGTTATAGATGCAGCATCTGGATTGCTAATTTGATGAAGGTTAAAGAAGAATTTAAGTCTGAGGTGAAGATTTGACCTCAATAAGGTCTCCTCATTGGAAAAATGTGCTTTGAATCAACATCGGATCTGTTGTTGGTTTGTTTTACCGATTACAATTTAGTATAGCGATTTATTACTGGTGTTTAAAAGCCCTAAACGAGCTGTGTTTCCATTTTTGACGAGACTCGTACATAAATTCAGTTTACTAGGGTTACTCATTGACATAACAGCACAGGCGTAACGGTTTTACAACCCTGTTCAGGTTGTCGGTTGGTTTTCCTATAAGTCAGAAATATTCAGTCTTTGTTTTGACTGTTTTGTTCTTCTATTGATTGTTTTCGTATCTTTTCTCACATTTCGAGATTCCTGATCTGCAGCATGATCAGTGTCCTTTTCCAGACCGCGTGCTACTTTTCCTTCACAAATAATGTATAAAACAATGTCATTACCATGAGTAAAAAACAATCTTAGACATTGGAATCAAGCTGCAGGGTGCATAGTGTCACTCAGTGGTTTTACAACAACAGATTGTAAAGCTTTTATTTTGTTATTTACTCATGTTGAGTTCTCAGGTATTTACTTTTAACCTCATCTAAATAAAGTCCTAGTCAAAAGGAGCAATGATGAAGTAATGCTGTGGTCGATTCTTATCTTAGTAACACTGTTAACAATGGAATTACAACATCGTGTCTTAGTTTAGTGTCCGTAATATTTGTTGAAATGTGTTGCTGTTTTACAACAGGTTTTGTTGACCTTAAAGTTTACAGGTGTTAGACGGAACACAAACGTTGTGGCGTGAGAGTGTAATACTTTGTGTTTTGAGGGGCATCAGTCTTACTCAGTCAAATCTGTAACGTGTAAACAGAAAAAACGTGGAATTAATTACTTCCTCTCTATATCACACTTCGACTTTTGCGACTTCACTAAACTGCTGATTTTATGTGTAAGCATATTTAAATATATATCATAGACTGTAGGTATTTTTACTTCTACATGCTTCCTCAGTTGGTTTGCCCAGTGGATCTCATACACGGGACGCTATTGGCAAACGGCTTAGAAGTAAAGGGTTAAGTATCCTGACTGCTGATTGGCTCAGCTAAGGAGCGCAGCACTTGATTCCAGTTTGCAGCAGCTCGTCTCACTTATTCAACACCATTATGTTTCATTGAGTAAAGTGTTTTATAGAGGTTCAAAATATATATATAAATAGGGGTGCACATAAGTGGTCCGCAGGTCCGCACACACTGTCAAAATATAAAATGCGCACCAGATGAAAAGTTGCAACACGCGTTTGCGTACTTAACATTGGTTTGGCTGAGCTGTGGGAATTTTTAGGTTAATCAGAGGCGGTTCATTGTCAAATAAATGAAGAATCCCGTTGACTTCTTTTGTTTGACTGATATGTTTCTCAGCCAGAGCGCCGAAGTTCCAGCTGATCAGCTGATGCTGCGTCTCTCTCTGTCTCTGTGTATCAGTTTGCCAGTGTGACGGATTTTCAGTCAGTCAGATCAGTGCAGCTGACTGCAGGATTCTGCATCGCGTCAAAACTGAAAACATTCACTGAATAAGACAAATAGACCATCGTGGCACAGACGTGTATAACTACCTTTTAGTGCTATAAAATACAGAAAACCACCTGTTTTAATCAACAGTATCAGTGTATTTGTCTGTGATCCGCGCCATTTTGAATGCGCGCAAAGCACTATGGGATATGCAGTCAATGCCCCATAACTGTCCACTGTATCTTTTTATCTGACTGCATCACATTACAAACATCCTCATCATTTCAAAACAAAAAACAGTTACAGTAAATGACAGAAGCTCCAACAGCTGACTAATAAATTTCAACACCAAACTGTTAAATGTAGATTAAAGTGAACAATCAAACCTGTAAACAATCCAACCTGAACTCTGAAGGGTTTTTTTTTTACCAGTATTTTTATATTTTACTGGTTTCTCTTGATTTTTTCAACAATTAAAGGATTTTTATTGAAACAAATATAGAGCCAGGTAAAGTAAACAGACTGAATTCGAAGCTTGATGAAACCAAAAACAAAGCAGAGGAGCTCGGAAGAGACACAGCGAGACACATTTAAAATGTGAGAACCAAGCAACAACCCTAGGTTCTCTTCTGAGAACCAGGCCAAAAATATTATGTGTATATATAACCCTATACAGATAGTTGGCAGATTTTCCTAACTGTGAGGGCTTCTGGAACATGACTGCTGCAATCATGGAGAGATTACTGTTTACTGTGGTTTTTAATTTAGACTCCTTGTTAGTCCCCTGGGTAACAACCATTCTTCACTCAAATTAAAACTTTAATAAATTCTGCCTTTAGGTTCTAATAGAATTGAAGATTTTTGCTGCTTTTCATTTTATCTTCACCTGGCTTGTGGGCAGCAACGTGAAGTGGAAACTGACACAAAAATCTCCAGCTAGAATCTTCAATAGTAGGAATTTCAAAAGTGATCATTAAACTGGACAGCAAAGCCCTTGCAGGACTTTAAAGACACTTGCACAGACACTAGCAAACCAGCAAACAAGTGAAGAGGTTGTTTAATATAAAGATCAGCAGAGATTGGGTCTGTCTGCTCAGAAACGTATTTGATTTGAACTAATTTAAGCTGGCTGGGCTGCAGCTGCAACAAACAGCATCATTGAAATATTCTCAATTTTTTCGCATGAGTCACACAACATCACTAAAGCATGGCTTGGATTTTGAGCCTGTTCAAAAAATACGACAAATTTTCTCTTAAAATAGTTGGAGTTGTTGCACACATCTGGAACTGCTGTGGAAGCTTTCTGAGTCTGTCATCCATGAGTCAGAAGTGCAAGAAACTTAGACAACTTTAGAAAAAGTTCAGAAAAAATAGTGTTCATATTCAGAGGATTGACTGTATTTGTTAATAAAGGAACATTTTCCTTCAACGGACCTTGTTGAACCTTTAAAAAACTGTGTCAAAGCAACAAAAAACAGTCTTTGTCACGGAAATTGTGAGTGATTACTGTGATTGTTTAACAGTATTTACTGTCTTTTCTATGTCCGTCAGAGAGGAGTATGTCTTCCACCCACAGGCAGCCAAAGCAAAAAGAGCCACATGCTGTGACCTATATTTTACGGTACGTCAACATTATATTTCAGCACAATGACATAAATAACTTAATGAGAAATGCCTCACAGATACATTACACAGAATAAATTTTACATGCCCTCCATGTCTCAGGATGAGAATTGAAGGTTTGTAAAATATGGATGTTTTTTCTGTCTGTGTGTCGTTTCATTTGTTCCTTTTCTAATCTCTTCAGGACTCAGAGGACGAGGCGGAGTACTACAGCATGAAGAAGATGCCTCCAAGAGAGGAAGACTATGATGTTTAGGAAAACACTCATTTCTTTAATTGGGGCACTGATTAAAAATCACTATTGGATTTAAGCGTGTGTGGTCTGAGTCCACCGCTCACACATGTTGGTGAGGAAGTTCACTCTTTAGTTTTTATTTTTTAGCTTGCTGTTTAACACTCTAAAATAGGCAAATATTGGATTTTTTTTTCAATCTCATCTATAGAAATAACATCTGTTTTTGTACCAGTGAGCTGAGGAAGAAAATAATTCTCTGTTCTCGAGGTTGAGGTGTGGAATAACATCGTTTTTTGTTGATCTTTTAAAGGGCAGCATAGCTTATGTCATTTGATCTGACTATGTGCATGCAAACACAAGGAAACAGATATATATTATATATATTTTTATATCTTTATTGACTTACAGACTGTATATCTTTTGTGTAGATTGTGGATTTTTTTGTCTAATTTATTGCCTGTTTCTGAGTGGCTGTATGAAATGTGTTTTTAAGTTGTAGTAGAACATTTGTGTTCCTGATGAGGGAAGAGAGAATAAAAGATTTAATTTTGAAAACGTGATATCTTTTTCAGTGTTCTGTGTATCACTGCGCTATTTTAACACCAAGTGGGCATGTGTCAGTGTACTTGTCAGAGTACTTCGGGCATGTCCGTGTTTGGCTGTTGAATTCATGGATGTGGTTATTTTAAGTGATGTAGCAGAACTGAGATTTAACTTTGGATGCACAGCAAGCTGCTGTCGATAAAATTTTCAGCAGCATTTTTGCCTAAATAAATTATTGAGAGGAGCTTTTAAGAGGGTGAAAATTGCTTTAAAATAGAGGCTTCAATTCAGGTTTAGGAAATGTATATTGCAATGCTTTGACTTTGTAAAAATATCTCAACTACAATTTGTTAAAGAGGCCATTGCATACAAATTTCAGGACTTTGTGGTTATTTCTTAAGTATTAACCAGTAATATGAAACATTTTAAATCTAAAAAAATGTCAGGAAACACTGATTAACAGACCTTTTTAATCTATCTGCGTTAAAATTCGGGTGGTTTCGGCTCCTTCCGTCAGGCTTCGTCAGCAGATCATTCATATTCATTATTCAAATTTGCTGGACTCTGATTGGCTAACAAACTAGCCTATGAGAGCAAAGAATACTGTTTCCTTCCCCACTGCACATGGCAACGTCAGACGTCGTGTCTTCCTGTTTGCTACGTTATGCTAACAGCTTTTAGCCAGCAGCATGCTAGGCGTGGTTTCAACTGCGTGGTTTCAGCTGCTGAATACTAACAGACAAATGAGTTGTGATGAAACAGATACAGGCCGTTCGGACTGTGGAGAACTCAGGTTTTATCGTCACCTGCGTAGTTTGAGAGATTAAAACTGAAAGAGAAGTTGTTGACCTGTTTTCACACCCACTATGAAGGTAAGAACACCTGTGGAGCTAAAATATTCAACAGAAACCTCAGAAAAACCGTTTTTAATGGAAGCGCCTCTTTAATAAAGTAGTCTAAATACATTTTGCACTATTTAGGAATAAGCCTCTTTTCTAATAACAAGTGTTTTTGAATATTTTTTACAAAACCTGTCAGTCAGGTTCAGCTCTTATAGCTTTACAGTCACAGGTGCCGAAATCCATGAAAGGGCCTACTAAACTAAAACAAATAGAACTTATAAGAGATCTATGTTCTCTTTGAGTCTCATTTCTTCTGTTTCTCAGTCAGCTCACTCATGCCCTCTAGGTTTTAATAATTTACACACTTCTGGGTTGAAACAATTATCATTCCTGCTTCACGTGAACTACCATGGCAACAGCTTACCAGTGTCAGGCAGGAAAACAAAAATCCAAACATTGACTGGAAATAGAAAAGACACAGTTTCCTTTTTTAACTGAATATGCTCTCCATGAGCATAAATCTCACAAGTTTGAATTTATTGATCCTCACACAATCAAGATTATATGTACAGGCTAAACATATACAAGAAGACATGAATGAAATCAATTATTTTAAAACCCTACGATCACTGAAATAACTTGAGACTGACAAATTTGATAATATTTAATTTAAACCACTCAAAAGTTCGGACACACTTTCTCATTTGAAGCGTTTACTCCTGCATTTCCTGTTTAGGATTTCCTGTAGCATTTTTGTGCCTCTCCTGCAAATGTGTCTTTTTCATTGCCTCCCTTGTGGGATCATTTCTTTAAAATCCCCGGGGGGATATTTCAGATCTCGGCATACCACAATACACCAGACCAAAAATAACTAACTAAACTGCTGACAACCCTTAAACAACAACAAATCTGTATGTTTCCCACTTGATGTGTTGTTTTATATGTTCCACAGCTTTTGCAGTGCTTGATTTTTGACATTTGCATTAGCATCCTCGGGAAATTAACAGTTATGCTCAATTTGATAAAATGGCTTTTGCCTGAAGTGACTTGCAGCTGAGGAATGACTTGTGAATCCCTTTAACAGATACAGTGACCTTTTCATTCTGCAAGTGAGAAGCTTCATCACATCCAGGACAGCGTTGCATTGTTAAAGGACAACACAACAAACACATTGCATCCAAACAAGCACTGCTTCATATTACAGGAACCTAATTTAGAACTATGAACTCTGACAAATTCATTCTTCTTTCATTTCCAAAGAACAGGACTGATAAAATCCCTCTGTGATGAAACGCATCATTAATATTGACACTTGGATTCATCTCATCTTTTTAAACTTCATGTGTTAATGTAAAGTAATTGGAAGAATCTGTTTTTCATTGGAGAAACTGATGCAAAGTGTTTCCAAAGCACACATCTCTGCTAGTAGAAGGGTGTGACTTTATTGATCTCTGTGGTCAGTACACAGCAGATTCAGCGGCTCAGCGAAACAATCTAATAACTGGACATACATACATTAGCATTCTAAGTAATTCAGAGACGAAGCAGCTACTGTCTGCAGGGTTACTTTCCACTCAATTGCCGTCCAATCTGTTGCATCGTCAGATGGATTGTTTTCAAAGAGCAACCCACACATTCTCACTCTGTTTCTGCTGCTGCCCCGGCCTCAGCCTGATTTCTGTCTTTTAGGGAATCAAGTGTTTCGATTATTGCTTTTCTCCTTAACAGCCTCCATCATTTGAAATGCACGATTGTGTTTCTATTGCAATCTCTAAAGATTTGGATCAGCATTTCCATCATTTTAACAATATAACTTAATGTTTACTTGCTTATCCTGAGTATCTTTTTTAGGAAAGAGCATCAACTGTAGTTGACTGATAAGGTCTTATGATTGGTAGACTATTAACTTTTAGCTTTCTTTATTCTTTTGATCAAGATTTTACTTTAATTATCATCATGTTTGTCTCTCAGTCTCAGGTTTCTTTCATCTGATCTGGATGGTTTTAAAGTTCCAGAGCTCATGTCACAGGGACTGTAGTGGCATCGCCCTTTAGGGGACAGCAGACTGGCAGCTGTTCAGCATAAATGTGCATAACTGTGCTAAAAGTTAAGCTGAGCGAGATCGAGCGCACTCAGCAGAACCCAACATGATTCCACTGCTTGTGTCACTCTGCCATGGTTACACAGAAAGTGGATGCACTCCTGCTACTGCTAATGGTGTTGGATCTTTTGGCTCTGTGAGAGTGCTAGTTAATAATTTCTTCTCAGTGATCTGGATGTGAAATAATCCTGCTGCAAAGAAGAATATCAGAGTGCAGGTCATTGGGTTTCTTTGCTCCTCTGCACACTGTCCATCATCTACTTCTCACTCTTTGCTTCTCTTCCTTCCACGTTTGTCTCCATCCTTATTGTGTCTGAAGCTGAAGCTTGCTGGAGTCAGAGCAGAGGTGGGGACTTTTCTGACACCTCTGTACATGTGTGTCTGTAAGTGTGTATTATGAAAGACAGAAAACAGAGTGTGGGTGTTGCATGAGCATGCGCCTGTAAGCCTCACAGTATGATGGTTGTAATGGGGGGTGCATGAACCGATGCATGCTCATTAAACCAGAGAATGTGCAAAGGTGGATGTGGGGTGGGGAGAGGTGGGGGGGGGGGATAGAGAGAATAGCCACGCCGGCCTTCTTGCTTCCTCCTCCTACCTTCATTCCTCTCTCTCTCTCTCTCTCTCTCTCTCACACACACACACACTTCTCCCTCCTCTTCTCTTCTAGTCTGGTGTTTCCATGAGAACAGAGAGCGCTGGGTATAGGGGGTGGGGTGGTTTGGTGATGTGGGTGACGTGTCCTAAAAGCACTGAATGTGCATGCATTTTGTGTGTATGTAGGTGTGTGTGTGTGTGCATCGATGTGCACTGCTGCTCTGTTTTGCATGTCTCCTGGCAGGAACTGCTCCCAGCTGTGGCAGAAAACATGCTTTTAGCATCACCCATGTAATTTGGACTCTGCGCTCACAGGATTATAATCTGAGATCCTGAGAGTTTTCACTGTCTGAGAGGAAGATTTCAGCTATTTGAGGAGTCAAGCTTCACTTGGGAACAAATTAGAAAAAGATTGAAAAAAGAGAAGAAAACTCCCTCCTCGTGAGTGGCACTGTTGAGAAAAACTAAAACAAAGCCTGTTTAAAAAAAAATGAAACCTGACTGGAGGTATTCAGTCACTGATCAAGGGAAGTCTTTTTCAGGGTGGGGCCGCAGCTTTTTACAGGAGCTTTGCCGAAAGGGAGGAGGGTGAGAAGATGTAGAAGAGAGAGGAGTGCTAATCTAAAAGGGATGGTGGAGGGGGTTCATCTGAGTGAAAAAAGGAGGAAGAGGAGGAGGAAAGTGTGAAGGGAAGAGAAGAGGAGAGAGGGATGGAGGGAGTGAGAGGGAAGGGAGGGGCTTAAGGGTGGGCTTGTAGTCATTGTCAGGCAGTGAGTAAGAGCAGACCAAGAGAAGCCTGTGTGTGTGCAGACTGGGATGAGTAAATGCACTGGGCAGTTTAGCTGTTGAAACAGCCACAGAGAAAGAGAGAGAGAGAGAGAGAGAGAGAGAGAGAGAAGAAAAGAGAGAGAGTGTGTGTGTGTGCACGAAAGTGAGAGCGTGCGTGAGCGAGAGGGAGTGAGAGCGAAGAAGTGAAAGGGAAGAAAGAAGCAGAGAAGAAAAAAGGGAGGATACTACAACTACAACCATGCTGTGCTGCATAAGAAGAACCAAACCGGTAAAGTCCTCCGCTTTGCTTTCTCAGCATCTTCCGCTCTTTCCAACTGCAAAATGATTCATTTCCACTCTGAACTTTGTAACTCTGTTTCTTAGTCAGATCAGGTGGGCTTGAGGAGAAATTTGAGGAAATGTTGAGGTTTTGTGCTTTGACTCTGGGCCTGGCTTGGCTTTGTAGAAATCTATCCACAAAGCCCAGACACGCCTAGTTAATGTGATTATCCCGCTTGAATGGATGTTGCTATAATGTCTCTCAGACCTCACACTGCACTCGCAGAGAGGCACAAAACTGTAACTTGATCTTGACCAGCTGGTTCTTATTGATTAAACACTTTAAAAAAGTGAAAGATTATTGAAAGACGCTTGCAAATGAATATAAAAGCTCAAATGCTCCTGAACTCAGCTTCATCCATCATCGTTAATGATATTTAATTAGACCTTTAGTGTTCTCCTAATAGATGCTTTAAACAGGAGGTCTTAACATGTGTTGAGAATCTGTAGCATTTAGCATTTACTGGAGGCACAGGGAAGAAAATGTCTACATTGTGGAAGAAAAAGGGTGGGGTACTTATTGAGTGAGCGGCACCATCATGTCAGTGGCCTTGTGGGAATACAATGGGAATAAATGAGTATAAATGGATTAGCACAGCCCTCCAGCTTCACAAGTAGAAGCTGTCAGTGGAGGCTTGTGTGAAGTGTGCACTCATTTAAAGGGTGTTAAAGGGTGCTGGGTACTTTTTAATAACCTGTGTCCAGACTCAGTGGTGGAGAATAATAAAAAGAAAAGGCGTGACATAAAGGCAACATTCAACATCAGAAGCTCTCATCGTGGTTGGGTGTGTGATCAGAGCCAGTTTCCTGCTGTTATCTCAGACTGATCAGGATTTTTATCAGACTCATAACAAGCTGGATTCTGATGAGACTTGACTGCTTCTTAAATGTCAGCCCAGATGAGTCATATTAACTCTGGCAAGGAGGAGGGAGAGCTGAGGCAGCATGGCTTGTAAGACATGCAGGAGGATGCACAGTGAAATGCAGGTAGGGTGGAGTGTGGCTGCTGCACAAGGAGGTGAATGAGGGTATGCAAAAGCAAAGGCACTGAAATAAAGGTGGGACAAGGATTGAGATAGAGAGGGGAGGGGAATGGGATGCAGCAAAGCAGAAACATAAAAAAAAGAAAAAAAAAAAGGTAAAAGCACAGCAGGGAGGAAGTGTGTTGGTGAGACAGCGAGGGATGAGAGGTGGAGTAGGTAAGGAAACGTGAAGGCATAGAAGCCGGCAGTAGAAGCCGGCATGCTGCACACTGCAGCTATGTGGGTGAGGCTTTTTCCTCAGAGCACTGTCACTGCTTCGAGCATGCACACCTCAACACAGAGAAAATATCCTTCCAGTTTATGAGAACGCAGCCTTGTGTTGCTGCTTTGGAGGATAAATGAGTTCATACAGACGGATGGATGAGCAAAAAGCACGAGTTCCTATTTTGCAACACTGAGCCTTTGTGGAATGTAAGTGCTGTTGCAGCCTCTTCCTTTTACAGGAGTGGCTGCTAGGACCTCTGATAGGCGTCATCTGAAGCTCCAACCTGTCTTCTGCTTGCTTCAGGATTTTCTAACAGATAATTTGCCAGTCCAAGTCTGAATTTAAGTCCATCTTTTCTTGAATTTATATTTTCCTCCACAAATTTCTGTTTTATTAAGTTGACCTTAAACACCCCACAAGCTTTTTTTTTTTTTTTTACATCTATGAGCTCCATTTGCACTCCTCATTTAAGCACATCCTCCCTCAAGTTTTCTCCTTCAACTTGAACCCTTGTCTTTTTAATCCAAACTTTAATTTCAAGACCCATCCTTCTACCTGCAAGCTGATTTTTTTTCTCTCACCAAGGGACTATCCACATGCTCAAAGCCTTTTCCTTAAAGTATGAGTTTAGTGAAAGTGTGAGCCCATATTCCACCTTCCTGCTCCCACCAGCCCCCACCCCTTTCCAACATGTCTGACCATTTTTCTCTCTTTTCCGATATTTCTTTTTTACTTTCCCCATTCTCATCCATCTATGCCCCTGATGAGATCAGTGGCGATTGCAGCGCCTTTGTTCAGACAGAGAGCCGGTGTAATTGAATTAAAGGCTGCCACGACGGATGTAATGAGACTGGCATATGGCTGTTATTAGTTGCTGCAGAGCATCTTTTCCTAAGCAATTGTGGGAAAAAAGAACACAACTATTCTGTCCTTTTACATCAGTCATAAATTCACCGTCTAAAGAGAGGAGGGAGCACTAAAAACGATGGCGAGTGGGGGCTGTGGCAGCCACCACCTGAGCCCCCCTCCCCTCATCTGCAGGAGACAGCCGACTAAAAGGGTGTGGTGCTCCGCTGAGCTTGTATGTGTGCAGGAGAGAGAGTGAGAACGAGTGGGTGGCAGTTTGCTCACTGAGAAATAAAGTCAAAGAATACAGAAAAGGAACGATGGAGATATTCAGTGTTAGCAGACTGCAGCCCTGCTCTTTGCAGTCTGTCTGAGTAGCTCTTGGAAAAAACCCGACAGACATTCACATTTTGTAAAGGAGTGCAAGAAGTGACTGTTCTGTGTAAAGCAGAGTTAAAAGATTAACGTGGCTTTGTGGAAAAAGTTCTCAAAGTTTGAATGAAACAATGTTCATTTCCCCCTAAAAGATCTGAGTTAATGGATGCAAATTTCCAGTAAAAAGATGTACGAAAATAATGTTGCTGTTAAACCTGTTGACTTCATGATAAAAAAGTATCTGTGAAGCTCTATCATGTCACATTGTCATTCTAACGACAACTCTGTTACTTCTGGGCGGAGCATCAAGCTGAAAATCCACTATTTTGTGTCAGCATCCACCACAACTACATACACATCTTGCATTAGTGCGAGTTGTGGCTCTGTGGTTATTCAGCCAACAATAACCTCCGCTCTCAGCTGTCTTCACCTCCCAACACCCCCTCTACCTTCCTCCTGCTGAAAACAAGTCCTTAATGGCTTTCTCAGTGAGGCAGTGAAGATAGCAAATTATTAGAGTGTGTCACCATGGAGGGGGGGGGTTATGGATAAGTCAGTAATGCCATTCCCCATGGGGTGTGAAGCCAATGCCCACCCAAGGACAGAGGTAGACGGGAAGGAAGTGCAGACTGCTGCTCTAATAAGACATGCCCAACATCAGATGATGTGTTAATCTGTTTGTTTTCTTCACAGACAAAACAAAGTGTCAGTCTCTCTGCAGGCAATGTGACATTCAGATGAATCATGTGTTATTATAGTTTGAAGATGACTGGTCAGCTGCACAAAACCTGCTGGACTGTCTGCTTCGCTTAAGAATTTAATCATACAGCAAAGACTTAAAGAGTTAAAAACATGCTACAAGTTCCTTGTATCTATGACAACCATGATGACTGTGTACAAGAGAGGAAACTCTGTAGGGTGATTATGAAAAAGTAATTTGAGCAACCAAATTTGTGGCTTCCTTGCAAATGAACAGAGGAAGAGTATGAGTCTTTGTAAAAGGATTTAAAGATGGCGTTTCTCTGCACTTTGCTGTTCCTTGAGGTAGTGTTGCTGTATTTATGAATGGAAATGTGAACTGCTAAGACAGAACAGCACTAACATGAGACCAGTGCTCAATTTAAGTCTTTAGGCTTCTGTTTACATAACATGATATTAATATATTCCAGCTTACAAATGAGTGCTATTAACCACTGCACACTACAACATAATCTGTTCAGTAGGACAAGTTTTGTGTCTCAGCCTACAGGCAGAACATGACGGCTCAGCACTTTGAACAAATATCAGTGATTAAAACAATGATGTTACAGATGTGATGGTAATAGCTTTTAATGCCTTCATACTTTGATATGAGATCACTTGGCACTCCTTTGGTATTTTATTACATTTCCACTCATACACACTTTAAAGTAAATGACAGCATCCCATCCCCCCATTTCACTAGTGATGTCATACCCCCCTTATTCCCAAATACCATCATCAATCCCTTTCTCTCGCTGACTGACTCACTGAAGGCAGCCAGTAAGTAATTCAGTTTAGAGTTAAGTGCTTGGGTCAAATTTTTTTGGCAATAGCACGTATCCATGAGATCATACCAATAAAAGCCCAATATATCTCTAGGGACTTGCATATTACTAATAGGAGAGGGTGGGGCAATGGTGGCTTGTTTGTTACAGTGATGAACTTTTTGGGGGTTTATTTCCACATCTTATTTCCAATCGGCAAATAGAAATATGTTTGTCTAAGCAGTCTATATATACAGAGCATCACAAAGCAATTGAAAGTCATATTTTTAAGCTGGAAATACCTTTTATTTTGTCTCTTTTGGATGATGTATAAAAAATACAGGAGGGCCTAAGGCAGGTTTTATTCTCTAAATTCATAGGAAATAAAGGTGAAGGAGGTAGCTGTAACAACACTGCTGCACCCTCACCTTGCCCGCTCCTGTATTGTACTGACCCACTGACCCTGAAGTTGACATGTTGGTTTAGGGCCTCTCTGTCTCTACAGTAAATCACACCACACTGACATGTTTCCCCCACACAGACAGCTTTCCAATTTAAACCTTAAATATGATCTGGTGACACTAACAGAAGGTACCAGAAAATAGAGGGATGGATGTAGCAGAATTACTGCAGTTTTGGCTGGAATTGACCAATTTTAAACTTCATGCTGTGGGCTGTTGATACAAGCTGCCAGTGTTAATGTACACACATCCATAATATCCCTTTTATTCCACCCACCACACGCTGTAGCTGCATCACAACCCCTTCTTAGTTATGCCGATTTCTCCTTGATTTACTGGTTTCTGTTGGCTTGCATCCCCGAGGGGTCAGGTGCACTGCCAATCAGGGTGACATACAGTCTCTCATAGAACCAACCAGCAGACAGGGCTGTGATGAGTTAGCACTCTGGTTGTCAAGGTAACCTTTGATGGTTGGGAAGAGTATGGCAGTGAATGCTGAGGAGAATCTAATAGCAGCCAGACATGGAGCTGTCACTGTCCACTCACACATACATCCACACTGAAAAGAAATAGATAGGCTCATAATTGGCAGTCTTGGAGTTTTCAGAACATCATTAGCAGAAAATGCAGTGAAACACTAATGGATGCTAAAGGGTGAGGGGGGGCAGGGGACCTGCTTTTAAACTCAGTTATTTACTAAATCCATTTCAGTGGCATTATCAAGAGGAAAATATCAGCCTTTTCCCTTGAGTTGAAAAAGCTACAATAAATAGTTAGAGTAATTGTCTTGCCTCGGCCCACATTGTATTTGATTAATTATATAAAGACAATTGAATAATGTAACCTAAAGGGGGTGAAAACAGCCTAAGGGGGGTACAAGCCAATGGCTTCTTAATGCTGGTTCTAAGCATGGGTAAATGCACAGGGTTGTGTCAGAAGGGGCATAAAAAATCAAAAGTCACAAGTCTGATTTCCACACTGGATCGAACGGGGTCTGGGTTAACAAATGCTGCCACCAGTGCTGTTAACCTGTAGGGTGCTGATGGAAATTGGGCAAGTTGAAATTGGGTAAGTCGAAGAAGGAGGAGAGGAGGAAGGAGTGCTTCTACACAGAGAGAGAAAAGGAAAGTCAAGAGAGTAGGAACATTGAATTTTGGGACAGAATGACAGGAAAACCTGGAGAGTTTGCTGATATGATCTAAAGGAGAAAGGTGGATATATGTCCAAGAGACCAGATGGAAAGGTAGCAAGGAAAGACAGATTTAAGTTGTTCTATCATGGTGCTGGTGAGAAGAGGAATGGAGTAGGAATTATCTTGAAAGAGAAGTTTGTTAAGAATGTTCTGGAGATTAAAAGAGTCTTAGATAGAGTGACGAGGCCAAAGCTGGAAATTGAAGGTGTTTCATGTTGTCAGTGGGTATGTCCCACAAGTAGGAGGTGAGTTGGAAGAGAGGGAGAAATAGGTGAGAGAGTGGTGATTGGAACAGACTTCAATGGACATGTTGGTGCAGATAACAGAAGTGATGAGGATTTGATGGGGATGTTTGGTATCCAGGACAGGAATGCAGACTGGACAGTTGGAGGTAGACCTTGCCAAAATGATTGAAAGGGCTGTAGTGAAAACTTTCTGTCAGAAGAGGCTGGAACATAGAGTCACTTTTAAGAGTGGAGGTAGGAGCAAATGATTGACTATAGGCGATGTAATTTGAAGGAGACTGGTGACTGCAAGGTATTGGTAGGTGAGAGTGTAGCCAGACAGCTCATGATGGTGGTGTATAGGATGACTCTGGTAGTGAAGAAGATGAAGAGGACAAAAGACAGCAGAGGATGAAGTGGTGGAAACCGAAAAAGGAAGAGTGTTGTGTGTCTTTCAGGGAGGAGGTGAGACAGGCTCTGGGTGGACGGGAGGTGCTTCCAGATGGCTGGACAACTACAGCTAATGTGATCAGGGAGGCGGGCAGGAGAATCTTTTGTGTGTCATCTGAGAAAAAAATAGACAAGGAGAGTTAATGATAAAGTGAGGTAGTGCAGGAGTGTATACAGCGAACAAGGTTAGCTAAGAAGAGTGGGACACTGAAAGGATGGAAGAGAGTAGACAGAACAAGGACATGCAGAGTAAGGAGAAGGTGACAAAGGCCAAACAAAGGGCACATGATAACTTTTATATCTTGTTGGACAGTAAGAAAGGAGAGACTGATCTGTACTGGTTGGCCAAGAAAAGAAACCAACATGGGAAGGATGTGAATTAGATCAGGGTGGTGAGGAATAAAGAGAGGAATGTACTGAAAGGAACTAGAAGTGTGATAGGAAGATGGAAAGAGAACTTTGAAGAGTTGATGAATGAGAAAAAATGACAAAGAACGAAGAGTAGAAGAGGTGATTACTGTGGACCATGAAGTACCAAAGATTAGTACAAGTGAAGTTTTGAGGGCACTGCAGTATTTACTTTGAGAATGTTGATGGGGAAGTACGGAGAAAGCCAGAGGGAGTGTCACGGTGTCTTTGTAGATCTAGACAAAGTATATGACAGAGTACCGAGAGAGGAACTGTGGTACTGTATGAGGAAGTCAGGAGTAGCAGAGAAGTATGTTAGAGTGGCACAGGACATGTATGACAGCTGTAAGGTGGTGGTGAGATGCGTTGCAGGTGTGACAGAGGAGTTCAACATGGATGTGGGACTGGATCAAGGATCAGCCTTGAACCCCTTCTTGTTTCTATGGTGATGGACAGACCGGCAGATGAGGTCAGACAAGAATCTCCATAGACCATGATGTTTGCAGATGTTATCTGTAGTGAGAGCAGGTGGAGGAACATCTGGAGAGGTGGAGGTACGTGCTGGAAAGAAGAGGGATGCACAAAGAAGATAAAGAAGGTGGAGGATTTCAAGTACTTGGGGTCAACAGACTAGCAACAGAGAGTCTGGAAAAGAGGTCAAGAAACATGCACAAGGAGGGTGGAACGAGTGGAGGAAAGTATCAGGAGTGATGTGTGACAAAAGAGTATCAGCAAAAATGAAAGGAAAGCTGTATGAGACAGTGGTGAGACCAGAGATGTCTGGTCTGGAGACTGTACCACTGAAGGAGGGACAGGAGACACAGCTAGAGGGAGTAGAAATGAACATGTTAGGGTTCTTTGGGAGTGACAAGGATGGACAGGATCAGGAATGAGTCCTTCAGAGGGGTGACACATGATAGATGTTTTGGAGATAAAGTCAGAGAGACTGAGATGGTTTGGACATGTCCAGAGGAGGGATAGTGGGTTTATTGGGAAAAGGATGCTTAGGTGGTAACTGCCAGGCAGGAGGTCTAGAGGAAGATCAAAGAGGAGATATATGGATGTAGTGAAGGAGGACATGAGGTTGGTTGGTGTGAGAGAAGAAGATGTAGAGGACAGGGTTAGATGGAGATGAATGATTTGCTGTGGCGACTCCTGAAAGGAGAAGAAGAAGACAATCGACTCACAGATATGTGCACACTACTGTTATGTTTATGATTTGTACAGACTCCTAATCTTTTCCCTTTACATTCATTCCTCAAGTCTTTTAAAAAATGCCCCAAATTATTTAAATTCTTCTTTTCTTTCTGCATTTCTTTTTAGCAATTTGGTGTGATTATTGTTGTACAGCTTTCAGGTTGTTGGACAGTTTGTGTTGCTTCATTTTATTCTTATAAACTTTCATTTCAACTTTTATTTCAGGGACACATTCAACTTTAAGAAGGATTTCATGGAATCATGATGAATTAATAATTTACTTTGTTTTTCTCATTAATCTTTTAATATAGTATTTCATTTGGTTTTGTTGCTTTCAATGCTCATCATTCATAATGCAATTTGATTTGATTTCTTTTTTATCAGATTTATTTGACTCATAATACAACCCATTATTTGATGGACTGCTATGGATCCGGTTGCCAAAGGTAATATCACTGAATATCCTTCAGTGTAACACTGTGTTCTGTCCCACTCCCGATTCTGTTCTTTACCCCGTCATCAGACTTGAATCTTATTCTAAACAGGTCTTGAAAAACAACTTTTCCAACCTTTTCCCTCTGTTATGATCATCATTACAGTTTTACACAAAGGTGCAAAAGCTTTGAATCACCTATCTATCTATCTATCTATCTATCTATCTATCTATCTATCTATCTATCTATCTATCTATCTATCTATCTATCTATCTATCTATCTATCTATCTATCTATCTATCTCTCTCTCTCTCTCTCTCTCTCTCTCTCTCTCTCTCTCTCTCTCTCTCTCTCTCTCTCTCTCTCTCTCTCTCTCTATCTAGACTTTCACAGTGATGTAATTTATTGTTTCTCCTGACTTCTGACCTTTCAGTTTATTACATTCAAGATGATGTAATGAACTTAGTGTGTTACATTTGAACAATTTGTAATGATTATCAGTGGGGTAAGTATGATGTCTTGGGTTCTTTATCTTTCTACCTTCATGCAAGAACAAGAATTTGTAGGTGTTCAGTTCAAACCCTGCTGATTTCTTTTGGAGCTTCCCTTCGTTTTCAGTTGTTAATCTGTTGTGTCATCTGCTGCCTTCTTAGGTGGAGAAGAATGAGGATGTGGATCAGAAGATTGAACAGGATGGCACTACCAACAAACCTGAGGACAAGGCGCACAAGGCCGCCACCAAAATACAAGCTAGCTTCCGTGGACACATAACTCGGAAAAAGATGAAAGATGGTGAAGAAGAGAAGGAGGGAGACAGTCCTGCAGCAGCAGAAGAGGCAACGAATGGAGAAGTGGTGACGAAGGACGAGGGAGAAGAGGCTCCTGCTAAGCAGGAGGAAACTGCAGGAGAAGAGGGCAAGAAGGAGGAGGAGACAAACCAAGCCAAAAGCCCAGCGGCAGACAAGCCAGCTAACTCTCCAGCAGCTGCTGCTTCTCCTGCAGGTACAGCAACATCTCCTGCAGCAGCGCCAGCTGCTGCCTCTCCTACAGCTGCCACAGCTCCATCTGAACCTCACAAAGAGGTGCCCAAGGTGGAGGAAAAGGCTGAAGAGAAGCCCAAAGAGGTGGAGGCTCCAGCAGCAATCACCAAGAGTCCCATCACAGCCACAGCTGAGGAGAAGAAGCAGGAGGAGGAGAAGAAAGAGGAGGCCAGAAAAGCCGACGTGCCTGCTGCTGTCAGCCCGACAGCCGAAAGGGAGGAGCCTAACCAAACGAATGATAAACAAGGTATGCAGATTAGAGCAGAGCTTTGTTTGGATTGAGTCTACAAGTCAAACACTTAGGGGTGCAAATGTTTGTGGATTGAAAGACATAAATACTTCCTGTCTCTTCTCCCAATCAAGAAGGAATTACTCTGTGTAAAAATCAAATAAAGAAGACTTGGTGGTCTTCTTGGCAGGCACATTGGGACGTAACTGCTTGTTAAGTCTTTGGAATTTAAAGGTGTTTGGCAGAGTTCCATTATTCACTGGTTACACAGAATTACAGCTCGATTTTACATTAAACATCATGTATCCATCCTCACACTTGATAGGAACTCTATACTGATGAGCAAAAGCTAAAATAAAGGCTCTGGGTGATTAGCACTGTGTTAAACTGTTGTTATCTTGAGAATGATCAACGTTACTGTAAAGATGATTTTCTGGATATTTTTTTTTTTATAAAGCTATCTCTTGTATATGTTTATATAAATGTAATAATTACACGACCAACATATTAATCTCCCAGTTATAACCTTTTAACCCTAGAAGAGAAGGAAATGGATGACCCTTTAAAGTTGATCTTGCACAAACCAATGTCTGTTATAATACATTTCTTTAACAACTGAGCTTTTGTGTCAACAAACACATTTCATAGAACAATGTTTTGACTTCCAAAACAACAGAATCAACACAGTGTGATACAAACCTGACTGTGATGACATGTTCTTGACATGAACAAATATTTCTGGTCCAAGGACTCAGACTGGGTCAGACAGGTGGTTGATGGAGCATGCTCTGTGTGGAGGCAGTGGGGGGTGTGAAGTGGGAGACACACAGACACTCCAACTAAAGAACTACACAGAAACTAGGTCACCTAGGCAGCACTGTCTCCCTGTTGTCATAGTTACCACCTCCACGGGATGGCTGGCCTGCAAGGAGCAGAGCGGTCATAACAGGTGCTCTGATTTAAATGAATGATTAATGATCACAAGTTTGTCAAAAACGTTGTCTGACAAAGAAATTTCAAAACCGTTAATTTACCACAGACTACAATCTACTGGAGTAACTGAGCTGACTCATAAAATAAATGCATTGTTATTACTGAATTGTTTGGAGAATGTTTTTAAGGTAAGGATCAGTTCTAGATAACCAAGACAGGAACTTAGATTTAAAAGAAATTTATGTAAACTAGCCCTGGTGTGACTAGTTATTCTACAACTGGGGCAATAAATCAAGTCTTATTGTATTTAATCTTGTTTTATCACAATTTGAGTATCAAACAATAAAAATATTATCTAAAAAGATGGCGTAATGAGGTCAAAATCTGAAAACCTGAAACAAACAAACAAACAACATAATGAATCTCAAACTAATGTCTCTTGAAACTTGTTATTTACCAGTCTGGCAGATAGAAAAGCAGGGATTAGTGGTTGTAGGTGTGGGAGGATTTTTATTCACAGACACACAAAAAATTAGCTTTTGAGAAGTTCAGGTTCAGTGATGATCAGAAAAATAAGTACAAAAACAGATTCAGTTTTTTGTTTTTTAGAATACAGCAACAAATGAATAATACGATCTGACTTGTAGTATCTTAAATACCCGATGACCTTTAAACAGCATCTCTAACCGACTTTCAGACTTCAAAGGGAAGTATTGAACTGAATCAGACAAAATGTAACGAGAACCAACACAAGCTGCTTTGTATCTCTGGCAGAACCACACACAAGTCCAGAGTCAATAGTAAGATACAGAATTGTTTTTCACAGTATTTTGTTTGACTAAAAGTTGTAATTGACGATGAACTCCTGCCATGAAAGCAAATTTTTTGGGAGTGAAAAAAAGATTAAAAAAATGGTGCTTAAAGAGGTCCTTCCATGAAAAACAGTTTTTCTGAGGTTTCTGTTGAATATTTTAGCTCCACAGGTGTTCTTACCTTCATAGTGGGTGTGAAAACAGGTCAACAACTTCTCCTTCAGTTTTAATCTCTCAAACTACGCAGGTGACGATGACACCTGAGTTCTCCCGAGTTCGAACGGCCTGTATCTGTTTCATCAGAACTCCTTTGTTCATTAGTATTCGGCAGCTCCTGCAGTTGAAACCACGCCTAGCATGCTGCTGGCTAAAAACTGTAGCATAAAAGGTATCAAACAGGAAGAGACTACATGTGCTGTTGCCATGCGCAGCGGGGCAGGAAACAGTATACCTTGCTCTGATAGGCTAGTTTGTTAGCCAATCAGAGTCCAGCAAATTCGAATAATGAACATGAACGAGCTGCTGCCGAAACCTGACGGAAACAGCCGGGAACCAGCTGAATTTTGATGCAGACAGATTGAAAGGTCTGTTAATTAGTGTTTCCTGACGTTTTTTAGATATAAAATATTTCATATTACAGGTTAATACTTAAGAAATAACCACAAAGTCCTGAAATTTGTATGAAATGGCCTCTTTCATAGAGTTGGATGTCATCTGTATAGAATAATATAATAACAATAATATCACTGTCATTTTAAAATGGTGTTCTGGTAATATTTGTGAACTGGCATTCATGTATGACCTAAGACAGATAAATTTATAATTCCAGTTCAATGCAACAGGATGCTTCAAATTCCAACAAAAAATAAGATGCATTAAATGCACTGAAAATTTCTTCCAATATTTTGTATGTTCCCATACAATATTTTTATCAATATTCTATTTGCAGTCTTCCTCAACACATTAGCCAGTTATAACTCTACTGTGGATAAACCTGCACTGATGCCAGAGCAGGAGAGACAACAGGTGTCGGCTCAGAAATAGGGGTGAAATCATGTTTGCTTCACACAATTTCAGTGGGCGTGGAGAAAGACATCTCCGAATCGGTCACACAAGCTAATTGCTTGTTACCTGGAAGATCTGCTATGACTCATGCCATCTTGTGTCACATACTCACACATTAGCGTGATGACAGGATCACCCCACTTCTCCCTGCACTCTCTCACATGCCCTCCATCACCTCCCTCTCTGAGTCAATGATGTCATCCTGTGATGTGTGGCCTTTCTATTAAAAAAGTATGAGCTCATCCAGCGTGACATCATTGCGCTGAAAGCGCTTCCATAACAGGGTTTGCCTGAAACCATGAAAATCATGTAATATGATAAAGACTTATGTAGTATTAATAAATAACTAGTTTTATCTTTATTTTTAGAAGCAACATAGTTTCTAAACTGAGATTAAAGAAAGTAGCAGATTAAGAGCTTTTGGTTTTGTAAAGGATCATGGATCATTATTCTGCAGCAGTCACCTCTTTGTACTCCACCTCTACATGTTATTATAGTGTATCCCACTGTGGGCATCACACAGTATCAGATGTGGCAGGATAAGATGCTGTTAGCGTTGTCCTGTCAGTTCAAAGCCTTCATGGCTCCATTAAGAGCACTCTTCCCCTTCATTATTTACACAGTCAGTGTAGGATTTTAGACATTAGGTTGAACCTTCAGAATGATGCTCTCAGTGTTAGTGCAGTTGTCATTTTTTGAGCTACAGTACACGGAAACAACTTTTTCTAAGTATTTTTCAGATCTTGTTCTGTGTATTCAGTGTATAATAGGGGTAGGAAATTTGAAACGCCAAAAGTAGTAAGTAGGGATGCACTGATACCGATACTGGTACTGGTAATGTACTCGTATCGGTTAGTTAAGAGGTACCAACAGTGGAAACTCTGCAATATTTTCACTGAAAATTTTTACTTTTGACTTGAAATTTAAGTTTTGTGATCATTTTAAATAATATCTTATCTTTTATCGAGTTCACAATCATTTGCTGTAACAAGCAGAGAAGAAAATTGCATTTTTTGTGTGGTAGAAGTTTCAGCATTGGTACTTAGTATCAACAAGTACTCAGATCCAAGTATTAGTATCATACTGGTTTGAACAAAGTGGTATCGTTGCATCCCATATTTAAACTATTTAATGCCTAATTTTTTTAAAAAGAAAGTTGAATCCTTATAATGTAATAGTTTATGTCTAAATTTGTATGTATATTTTCATAAGGGATAATATTGGATTCAACAGAAAGAACAATACAGATGTTTCATCTTATTACTTTGTATTACAATTATCATGCCATGCAATAAGAATCTGAAGTTACCTTTCCATCTGTTAATGATCTCT
Source organism: Pachypanchax playfairii (assembly GCA_006937955.1). Lineage (NCBI taxonomy): Eukaryota > Metazoa > Chordata > Actinopteri > Cyprinodontiformes > Aplocheilidae > Pachypanchax > Pachypanchax playfairii. The sequence continues at coordinate 712,463 of SSNP01000094.1, read as the reverse complement.
CTTTTTACCTCTTTTCTTCCATCTCATCTTTCTGTTTTGTTCTTCTTCTTTTACTTCATTTCCATTCTTTTCCCCATCCTTCTTCCTCCTTCTGTAAAGATGCTGCAGACGAGTCAAAAGAAGAGGAAGCCGCCCAGGCAGATGGGGTGGCAGAGCCCTCCGAGTCCACGGATGACTAAGGCAAAGTCTAACCACTTGAAAACAGAATAAAGAAAATGAAGAATAACACAAAAACACAAATTGAAAAAGGTTGCTTTTAGCCTTCCCAGTTTGAAGGCAGTCAGTTTCTATTTGTTTGTCATTTTTTGTGTGGCAATGATTTTCTCGTGTTGGGGGAGTTTCCAGCATGAAGTTTTTTGGCTCAAGCTAATAGTATGAGAATGTTTATAACGATACTAGTGTTGTTATTGATTCTGAAAAAAATGTTTGTTACCTTGGTGATGATGAAGGTGGTTATTGATGTTGAGGTGAGGAAACCACATTTGGTATGTCTTCACTATTGAATGGAAGTAAAATGTTGAAATGCCTTCTCCCAACTGGAACACTCATACTTTTAAAATGCATTACCATTGCACCCCCACTTTATTTGCATTGTAATGCACTTTTCTTTAACACCACTTGCAAAAAAAAAAAAGAAAAAAAAAATCACACACACACAAACAAGCTGTTTTTACATGCAACGTCTGTTTTCGATGCAGAAAATATGTTTTGAGAATAAATGAAAAAAGAAATGCACTGATACACTGGATGATTCATAGAATGTACTTAAATGTGTGACGTTTCCAGTTGGGTGGTTTCTTCCTGAATTCCAAAACAAAAACATGGACACTTCTCCGTCTATTCTTCTTGAATCACTCAAGCTTGGTTTACATCCCTTTTATAAACTCTGTCAGCTTGCATTTACAGTAAAGGACCTGTTGCCATTTAAATCATTTATTAAACTCTAGAAAATAATAATATAGTATTGATGTAACTGGCTCTTATGAATGAAAAAATGTTTTTTTTGCCAACCAAATTTGAGAACAGTAGCATGAACCATCGAACAGGATGCATGATGGGAACTCTCCCTTCGAGAGGAACTTCTTCGCAGTCACAAAAAGTTACGAGGTGTGGCGGTGGCTTCTTTTTGATGTCTTTGGTGTTGTTATGACAGTTTATATGAATTGGAAAAAATAAAAAAATCTCTTGCACTGATGTTACAAAAAATTTTGAAAAGAAAAAAGATCAAACAATGAGCAAACAAACAAACAAACAAACAAACAAAAAATAACAACTTTTCCTATGTTTTGGTGAGTGCAATGTCCAGTTTCAATCTTATCAAAGAGTTCAAACTTGTGAAAAAAATTTAACAAATGGTTTCCATGTCTGTTTTCAAAATAAAGCAAATGTGCCAATTACCACCATAAACTGCTGAGTTTGATTCAAACTGAGTTGGAATGTTTCGCCACTTCAGATGGAAACATGGAGGTAGAAGAAGAACGATTTCTTTCTCCAGAATGACGTTTAATTTGTCAACATTTAAGAACATTTATTATACCTCATTTACACACACACACACACACACACACGCATAAAGCCACTGTACATTTGTTTAATGGAATATGTAGATCTTTTGAAGTGGGTCTTTAAATAAATCCAATCTTACCTGCTTTTAAATGAAATTAGTTTCTTGTTTATAACTGTTTCACAGAAATCCACTTTTAAAAGATCTCAGTTATCAACTTAAAATATTTTACAAAAATGTTGCAACAGTTGCTATTATTAATAAGGCGCAATCAAAAATGTGGTTTCTGAATCTAGCTTTGAAAATGTCAGTCATTTTCTCTCCCCTGTTCAGGGTCGGGGGGAGTTGGTCAGTGATTGATAGGCGGGGTCAGACCCTGGACAGGTTGGCAGTCCATAAGCTGCACATATATCTAATGAGAAGAATCCTGCATTAGATGTTTATCAGGTTTATTCACATATTTACACTAACAAGGTGTTTGATATGAATGTGTGTGAGTTCACTACTACACCTTAGTGGATCCTGCCATCAGCTGCACTCCAGCACCACCTACGGCCCCGTGCAGGATAAAGTGGTATAAAATATATTTCATTAGTTTTTATTCTGAAAGTGCAAACCTCAGTCTAACAGTTTGGTGACCTTCATGCTAATGAAGCTGAATTGCTGAGCAAGCAAGCCAGAGAGTTGTTTGCCACAAATGTTTCTGTTTTTGCTCTCGCTCTAATGAGTCGCTAACAGGTTCACACCTTTATTTATACGTTTATGTGCTTTCATCTTCAAGCACTTACCTCCTATGTTCTTTTAAAAAGTTCTGGTCCAGCAATGTTTCCTTATTATTACAGGTGGGTTGAAGTCGGTCTCAGCAGGGGAAAGGTGATGATACACAAGCAGGCTGCTGCTAGTTAACGTTAGCACGGTAAATAGCACTCACAAAGTGCTTCACGCTACACTTTTTATCATTCAAACACATTCACACGTTTGGTGGTGATAAACTCCACACGTTGTAGGCAGCTGTCCTGGGACACACTGACAGAGGTAAGGACACCAGGCACAGGTATCACCGCACCCTCCGACCACCACCATCAAACAGGCAAAGGCAGGTGAAGTTTCCTGCTCAAGGACACAATGGCAAAGTGATCTTTTCTGGATGGATTCCAGTTACAGTATGATCTGTTCCACCTCCTGAGCTACAGCCAAACAGAAAAGTGAAAAAAACAAAAAGATTTTTGCCTCGTATCTAACTAAGGACTGAAGAACTGTTCCTGATCAATATTAAACTTGTGAATTTCTTATTTGCTGCTCCAGGAAACCCGATGTTTAACATTTGCCTTCAGATTCTATATCTTTCCGAGTGAGCTGCAGAGTGTCAAGCTTGTTTTTCAAATTAATTTAATCACATTCATCAGAATCCTTTCCTCAGTCCTCTAACAGTCTATCCTGACACCTAGAGTTGAAGCCTGTTATTGCAGCATTTCTCCTTGCAGAACTTTGCACAGCATTTTTTGACACAAAAGACAGAAATGCAGCAATTATATTCCCAAGAACATGTAAAAATCCTTTGTGATCAACATAATAAAATATCAAAGTCATGAATGAGGAAAAAAGAAAACTTACATCTCAAGTGACATTCAAACACCGGACGCTGAATTCAAACGACTTTATTTTGTTAACATTTTCTCATACAGTATACCTTTAATACATCTCTTTTTTTTTAAGAAACTGACTGCAATTACCTTATGTCATAATAAAGTAAAACAGAAAACAATGGAACATTTCTGCATCATAATCCATGACTGAATCTTAATTTCTCATGACACTGAAAAGGAAAGTACAAACTGTTCAGATTTTTCAAATTTGGAGTTTTATAAACATGATTTTATGAAACTGCTGACTTTACAACATTCTCATGAAGAAACCTAATTCAGTATATACACATGACAGAGAAAAAGTAGAAGGGATTTCAAATTAATTCCTTTTTAACCATCACTAAAATGAAAGTTAGCATTTTAAGCTAACCTTTCATGCCTCACGGGTCATTTTTAGTTACAACAGGTTCGGAGTAATGAACACGTCACACACAAGAGCCAGTTTTGTACAACGAAATGAAGGTGACTTTTTGAAGCAAGGCTCTGTAGTCAACTAGATGGCTGTGGAGGTCTGTCTGCAGGGGTTAGGGCTGTGTACATAGGCTGGCTGTTGGTTGTACAATGGAAAGACAGATCTCCTCTCTGCTTCATAAATAAGACAAAGATCCATGGCTTTTACAAGTCAGTGCTCACTGGTGAGCTCAACCTCATGTATTCACCTGAATGGTGCAAAGTTTGAAACACAATAAATCACTTTAACATCCATAAACTGCAGTCTCTTCATGTTTTTTGTTTTTAATGCAGCAATCAGACATCCTGATTCCAAAATTTACTCTGGAGATTTGTCAGTACGCTTGTCATGATCTCCATAAGCAAAACCAGAAATAAGTAAAGTGACAAAAAGAAAGAAAAATTAATGTCCATATCAGCTCATTATCTGCTTGAAGGGATATTTCAGATCTTTTAAAGTGGGTTTCTGTGGAAAAGTTCTAAACATTTAACATTTAAAGAGGCCATTTCACACAAATTTCATGACTTTGTGATTATTTCTTAAGTATTAACCTGTAATATGAAACATTTCATATCTAAAAAAATGTTAGGAAACACTGATTAACAGACCTTTCAATCTATCTGAGTCAAAATTCGGCTGCTTCCGTCAGGCTTCGGCTACAACTTATCAATATTCATTATGCGAATTTGCTGGACTCAGATTGGCTAACAAACTAGCCAATGAGTGCACGGCTTCATGTTTTCTCCCCACTGCGCATGGCAACAGTGCACCGTGTATCTTCCAGTTGATACGTTTATGCTAACAGCTTTTAGCCAACAGCATGCTAGGCATGGTTTCAACTGCGGGAGCTGGTGAATACTAATGAGCACAGTAGATGTGACGTAACAGAAGCCTGTGAACGCAACGTTCATCTGCAGCAGGTGTGTTAAAGCAGGGGAGCATCTAAAACTTGCAGGATAGAGGCTCTCAAAGCCTGGAGTTGGTCACTTTTCTATACTCCAAAGTTATATAATATTGACCACAATCACCAAGTTAATTACTCCCATTTCACAAATCAGATGAATCTTTTGGGAGCATAAAATCAAAGACGAAGTCCTACAGCAGTATCTCCCCCTTCTGTATTTTTGCTTAGACTTCAGTGGCTTCCTCTATTAAACAAAGGTAATTACACGTATTACACGTTCTAAGCTAATGTTAGCACAGACTTTAGCATCATTCAGAGAGAGTAACTCAGCGGATAAATGATAAACAACAACTTGTGTTTCATTAGAAATGTCTAGTGCCTTTACAGAATACATTTTTGGTGAGATACTACTTGTTTTATAAAGAATAATGAAAATAGTCTTTGTCTTACGTTACCTTCTCCCTTGATCTCCATACCAGCTACAAATATCATCTACACGAAGAACGTCTTTTATTTTTTCAGACGAAGAACAACATCCGCTATAGAGGTCACATGACTTCCGGTGTGGAGTTGAGATATGGCCGCTCCTGGCGGCCGCAACTGGGTGCCTCTCATCACTTTTGGTCTTGGCCCCACTTGGACTAGCATTAGCATATCAAACCTAGATTTTATTTCTTTAAACTGAAGTTGTTCAAAAATGTTCTTACAACAGGTAAAATAATAATGTTCAGAACCACTTGCAAATATCTGAATGATCCCTTTCAAGTCAGCCTTGCTCTGGTAAAAAAGATCTTAGGTTAATTTTTGTGAATGTGATGCAATAAGAGTGAGCCGACTCATTTCCTCACAGTTTTTCTTGCCTCGAACAAATAAAAACTGACTGTTGCTACTGTAGAAATCTTAAAATGGGTTGCAAAAAGAATACGACACATAAGCTGCAATAAAAACAAATAGTAAAAAAAAACATGCAAGTCAATGAAAGTGTAAAACAATCCCTTCAGATTACAGAATAAGATATTGGTTGTGCTGTGACAAACAGATGGTAACACCACTACGACACAGCCACAACCTCAGAGGCATTTACAAAGAAAACACTGGGAACACGTCTGTTATTACATGTCAGGGGTGACATTAATTACATGTCTGTTTTTTTAAAGTACTGCTCTGCATGGCTGTTTGAAAGCAGAGTAGTCTATTAGCTGAGATAAACACAAGAGTCAATAGTCAGTTACAATAAATGGCAGAAAAAGTAGCTAATTAGAGTTCAGTTTTAGCTGCACCTCTGATCTTTTAAGAACTGAACTCTGTGAGACACAATCTTTAGTGAAATTTACAAAATCAACATTCACAGAACTCGTTCATTGATTTGTCCATATAGAATTGAAAATTAATCAGAGCCTTGGTGATGACATGCTAAGTAGATTAGTTGGGGGACATTTTATTACTTTAGTAAAGCAGTACTAAATAACGTTTCTGCAGCCATGTCTCATTGCTGGAACCGGTGTTCTGTAGAAATATGCTACCTGTTGAGATGTGGTAACAATTCTTTCTGCGCATGTGTCGTTCCACAGTCTTGACTTCAATAAATAGATTTATTGTTAATTTTTTGTTTCCATATTTTTCCATAAATACATTTTACCTATCAAATAAATTCTCCCAGGACAGAAACACTAAATATGATGTTATTTGTACTTTCTTTGCATTGTCAGAGAGACAGGCAAATGTTTAGACACACCCAGAGGAGAAGGACCCAACAATGGCCGTTAAGGACCCAGAGGGCTTTTATATAGAAAATATCAGAGAAGGATCATAAAAATATGTTTAAATAATTAACAGGTCACACTCACCATAAACAAGAATACTGTATAAACTTCTAATAACATCTCATTATGAAATAAGTTGTCAATTCATACTATGGAGGCATTTTTCATCAGGGCAGCATAAATCACCAGAACACCACTTCTACCTGTGACGCAAATTACTGAAGTTATTAAATGCAATATACCGGGACCAGAGACGTCCAGAGTGTCTAATATGAAGCTGAACATGTTTTTCAGTGAGTATTCACTTAGACAAGTTTCAAAACAGTAGATTAAAATTTTAAAATTATTTTGTACTGCTTTAAAAATTGACAGAATTCCACTCACAATGTATCACTTTTATCGCTCTCATAATGAAATTCCAGGTATTTTGAAAAGCGTTACAAGCTAACCATAATACTGCATTCTTCATAACATCGAGTCAGCAAGCACGTGTCATCTCAATGATAGTAAAACTGCGCATAACTATCAACTTTTTAGTAAATTTTAAACAGTTTTTTATATATATATATATATATATATATATATATATTAGCATCCATAAGGCTTCAGCTGAAAGAGCAGACCTACCAATTTTAAAGATCTACAAACTCAGTAGTTTGCTACCCTATTGAAAAACATCAAAATTGTCTTTTTGAGTCAAAGGACATTTGATTCAAGTACACCGTATAAATGCTGATCATGAAAATGAATGAGGTAAAGGCAGAGAAAAAAAAGTGTCAGTACATTATGAATATTTCCATACCATTTCATATTAAGACACATACCTTCATGAGAAAAAAGAAAAAAGCTAAAGTTAAGTCATTCATTGGTGTCATACAGAATTTTTTTTCCTCCAAATGATTCTGGAGCTTGTAAAGTAAAAGCACTCACTGCAACATCATTCTGTGTTTCTCAGTGTTACAGTGGCAAAATTTGTCATAGAGAAATACAAAATTTGACTATGTACAGTACACATCATCATAACCTACTGTGTATTTTCAGTTATCAATCTTTTTTAACATAAAAACCACTGAATGAGAATGCAGCACCAGATAAACTCATTTCCTCAGGTTTGCGCTAAGCACAGTTAAGTTCAGTTTAATTAAGTCAAATTTTTTACTGCATCCTAAAAACTTAATCATTAACTGGCTGACCCTCTGTGGATCAGCCCTGTTGCATCAGAGTACAATGCTCTGATCGCTTCCCAAAATCTGCTGCAGTGGTTTTACTTTGATCTTTCGACTTGTTAGTTTCAAATCTCTATTTTTTTGGCTGACAATTTGCCTGTTGCTAATTAATGCGCTTTAAGTTAACGTAATGGAGTAAGAAGCTCTAAAGAGAGTTGATTGTTGGCGTCCCACATGACTGGGTTACCTTTGTTTTTATTTCTATGACAAAAACACTTCCAGTCCCAATCCTGTCCCAAATTCAAGATTTAGCAAAGACAAGCTAGTGCTTCCAAATTCAAACACAACACTGTAATTCTTTAAAGTGCACAGTTTGCTTGTCCTGTCCTTCATTTTCCTGTGTTTTTTTCTTTGTTTTGTTGTGAAACATTTTATTTATAACTCAACAGTTTTCAGAAATTCTGTAAGGAGTGCTCAAGAGCACATAAGTTTTTGTATCATGATGCAAACAGTCTGCAGGAGGGAGGCGGTAACATTGGTAATAAGGTAGCGCTTAGGATGTCAGTGAAGTGGAGAGAAGGAGGAGGGTGGAGGAGAGGAACGATCATAAGGAGGAAGGTTAATGGGAGGATAGTCGTATTAACACTTGAAGAAAAGGCAGGCGAACGAAGCCAGAAGGAGCCACAGTGATTGAGATAAGCAGGCTGAGCCGCTAATGTCTCGACCTGTCCCAGGTCCTGCAGAGGACAAAGAAGAAAGAAAGATCTTTTCACCACTTTTGTTTCTGTGAACCTGCACAATTCAGTCCCTCCACTTTGTGCAAGTTATATTCTAAAAGCTTTTAAAATGGTTGGTATTGGGTGGGTGGTGACATGAACTCTGTCTGGGTATAGCACAGCAGGGAACTACTGCATATACTCAAGTCCAACTAACTACTGAGTTATCACATTTTTTAATTCAGTGAAAGAAAAACAAAGTCATGCACAAAACTCACACACATACAGGGAAATTTTAAGGATGTGAATCTTACAGAAACTTATAATTCAGTTTGATTCCGATATTTGGGGTGACAATTTGATTCAAAATCGATTCTTGATTCACAATCAATAGTCTTTTAGCAATACAGAGCGCCAATGCCAGGATTAACTACTTCCCTCTATGAGAAACTGTTATATTACTTTGAATAAAACTGGTCATGTTCAAGAAAATGCAGTTTTTTAAAAGTTTTAATCAAACTATGCTAATATTGTAAAAAGAAAAACAGAGGCAATCTTTTGATAAAGAGGCAACATTTATTTTTGCTCATCTTTTAATATATAAGTCCTCAGCCAGTAACTTAAAAAGCTTCTCAGTTGTGGTCTGACTTTCTCTGTGAAAAACTGACGTGACTGTGCAACATACTGAGGCTCAGTCATATGTACTGTGACTCTAAAGCATTCATGTTCCACAAAAAAATTTTTGGAATGAAACAAGCAATAAATGTATTTCTTTGTTTTGGCTAGAAGTTTATTGAAGTTCTGGATTGTGTGCTGGTCAGGTGTAAGTGGCCGCCGCAGCTCTGTTTCTTTTAGCTCCCGGTGAAGCTAAAATGTGGTGCAAGATGTGAGCTCGAGCATTTGAAGTGGTTCTGAAGTACTTGACTTTCATTTTCTAGATTTCATACACTGAACATGTCGTGTCAGATTTCTTCTTACTCTGGAAGTTCTAAAACCGAAAGTGCGCCCAAACACTTTCCTTCATCAAAGACGGGGCTGGCTGTATTTTTTTTCCCTCCTCCATGTAGAAACATTAGGCTATCATCAAAAGCTAGTTAACTAATGGTAGTGCGCCGGATAAGTCCCTTGCTAGAACGATACACCATGGAGGTTGTTGCCTGACCAACGAGACAGTGCGAGTGAGTTAGGAAATGTTTAGAAAACTTCTTATTAAGTTACAAAACTTGAAAGCCTTGAATCGATTCAGAATCTTGATGATTAAGAATCTTGATTCTGACGTGAATTGATTTTTTCTGGCACCCACTGTAAATATCCAAACCCAACTGTTAGACAAGAAGCACAACACCACTGTGGCACTCAACACCCTACAATAATGATCTTGTTCATATCATAATTTAAATTTTTTTGATAGTTTTACCAATAACTTATTGGCAATAAGTAATACTGCCATACACAAATCTGAATTGTCAGTTCTGTTTATTCTCTGATTAATACACATTCTAAAGTGTTGCAGACTCCAGAAGTATGTTTGCTGCCATCTGGTGGCGATTTGGTGTCAAATCATCCATTAAGCTTTTTGCATGTGGCTGAAGAAAATAAATACGTCTACAGCAAAAACGGGAAATAAGGTAATAGATCGATTTGCAAATGCTGTAAAGTGAGGCAACAACTCATTTTAGAGAGGTAGCACATATCATATGTTAGAACATACAACACTGACCAGAATATTCAAAGTAAATTAAACTATTTTGATTTTTTCAGTTTATGTAATTAACAAGCAAAGAAAAAAAGTAAAGCTAAACAAAATGATTAACCTTCTACTTCTCTTTAGGTCAATTAAATAACTGTAAAATCTTAGTTCTCCAAATCTTAGTTTACCCAACCATTACTGGTCTACTCTGGCTTTTGAATGTATCCTCGTCTCTGAGGGATCAACCCATTTTTTGTGTTAAGAATCCATCATGTGACCCGTAAGGTGCAAAACCTAAATTTGAGGAAACTAATTAAATCAATCTGGTTATTATAAAGGTGCTTACTGTCTTTGCAGTTCAGCAGTGCTATACTTATTTATTTATCATCAATTTATAAATTCTGTTCACTCCGTCTGCTGTTATATGCTATACCACCCACTCCAGCTACCCATCATGTCAGTTTAACATATCTGAGAAGTTTGATAGATCCAGAATTTGAGGAAATTATGAACATTTTCTATAATAAAATAAATCTATTTTCTTTTGGCTGACACTAGGATTTAGCTTTGTCTCATATAAACAACAAAGTCTTGAAAGTCTTGTCATGAAAGTTGAAGTTTAAAAAATAATCCCAGAAGAAAAACAAGATGTGACTTATTACACTGTACCAATAAATATTTAACAAAACACAGCAGATCAATTCTGGAGCATTTTGGGTGAGTGTCCATGCTATGAAGAAAATACATCAGTATAAGAATTTTAGAAAATTATTTAAAATTTTAAATTGCAATGATCAGAAAAATGGCAAAAAAAACTCCCCCCTAGAAGTTAAATGTTAAAGTTCAAGTAATCACACTCGCTTGTGTTGCTGGTCGTTGCCGCGTGCCGCCTCCCATGTGGCTACGACGAGTTTCGCTGATCGCTGTCGTTTGTCACCTCCCGTGTGTCTAACCCCTAACGCATGTAAACCTTAATGAATTCTGTTTGTTGCATTGTTAACATGCAGGCCTTTCTGCATTTTATATAACTCTTTATTTTGGTATTTTGCAATGATCTAAATTTAGCAAAAATCTGACACAAAGATTTTAAAGCATCCAGTGTAGAAAAGTGATCAGCTGGACTTGTTTTTCGGCTATGTGACCCAGGCACTTTTGGTTAATTGTGTCAATAATTAATTGTTTGAACTCTTTTGCATTGTAGAGTTAAATGTGAGGCCATATGTAAGTAATTACATTTAATGTTTAAGGTGTAAATCTAGAGAGGTTTGCATGAATAAATACCCACAAATACAATGAATTTAAGTTGTATTTTAAAGAAGATGGACAGAGTCATTTCGGATATTATTACTAAATGGGATTTTACAATTATGGGTTATTTTTTACATACTGTCATAAAAACAGATCACAGATCAGTACAGTGGTCTTCGGATGAGAGGTGGGGTTACACCTGCGAGGTAACAGTGCTGCCAGCTGATCCACCGTGCAGCCTGCAAATGATTCTTTATCTGATGCAAAATAATAATTTAGACTTTAAGCTTTATGAACATAATAAAAAAGAGACTTTGAGTTAAAATTGACAATTTTAAGATGCAACTTTTAAATCATTCTGAACTTTTCCTTCTTGTGCCATATTTCTCTATTTACACACTACAACTGTCTTTCCTGCAGAGGTAAGTACTTCCCAGTTGTCAAATGATGAAGAGTTATAATGCAGAAAGGCTTTATATCTAGTTCCATTTGTTTAGCAGCAGAGCTTAGTGGAAGCAATAAAAACTGCAGTGAGTTCAATTCCTCACTGAGCTTAAATAAGGAAATATAGTTTGGTGGAAGAAATATTGCAAAGTTGCTCAACCATACTTCCAATCTCACTAGTTTAAGTAATGGTTTGTTTAACCATGACCATAATTACTATTTTTGTTAAGATTTTTATTTTTTTTCCATTTTCCATGTGTAGCATCAGTACTCACTATAGAGGAAAAGGCTGGCACTCTGAACCCCCAGTCGATTTGAGGCCACACAGGTGTAGTTTCCATAATCCTCTTCAGTCACGTTGGCTATCATAAGAACAGTGGTTGTGCCAAAGATTTGGATATTGATGCCCTGGGTATTGGACAGCCTGGAAAAAGATAGACAAACAAAGTATAGGTTCTAGGCTTTAAAATGAGTCAAAATTGTCACATTGTGCAGAAACAACATCCAAATAAATCTTTCATTTATTCTCAAAGAACATATCATTTCATGCAGACCCTACAATTTATTTAGATAAATGTAAAATGTGTGTTTTTTTTAAGAAATAATTTATAACAAATAGAGATGAGGTTTGATCATATTATTTTGTCCAGTTTTCTTTCCTACAGGAAAGGAAAATGTACCAGCAGAGGTTGTTGCCATGCCAGTGATCTTGGTTCATGTAGACGTTTGCTAAAAACAGATAGATTAGCTTTTTTATTTTAGAACATTTCATTAACAGATATTTCAAAACCAGAAGCTCATTGTTTACTTTTGGATTATGTGGTGAACAGTTGTATCATACCTCTGTGCCATACTTTTTCTTTTAGCTTACAAAACAAAATTTATAAAAATCAAACCAGTGAACAGGGAATAAGTGCAAAGGTTTACTGTGAAACGTTGACTCTCTGCAATAGATGTACGGTTAGATGCCTTTGTTCCCTCTGAGGTTAGACAGCTGATAAATTCACGTGTATTGATTCCTAAATTATCAAGTTTCTGATAACATATTTCTTTTTTATTTACATTTTCAGAACATTTTACAAAGCATCTCTAGTTTCCAATTGTTACGATTAATATTTTGAATCTCAACACCTCTGAGAGACTTTGTGGCTCAGTTATTTTCACAATTTCCATCAGAATAATGATTAAACATGAACAGAATCCAACTGTGTCACTCACTGATGAACAGTTCCTAAAATCGTCCCCCAAAAAATTACATTTTAACACACATAACACGTTCTGCTTATTCTGGCCTGATTGGAGTTGTACTTACACAAACAACCTGAAGTTCATTTAGGGCGCCTCAACTTAATCCTGCTTAAGCCTAGGTAATTGGTAATCGGAATCTGAGCAGGCAAGCAAGACATTTGTGCTGACGTATGCTTGGGCGATAGAAAGTATTAACATAAAATGGGAAACTCACATCATAGCACAGCATAATTCGGCTCACCAGGGAGCTTGATGGAGTGCTGAGTTCCTTTCTAAAAGGGGCACCTTGGCAACAGAGGAAGCAAGTGTGTTTGTGTTTGAAAGTTAAAGAGAAAAACCAAAGAGAGGCCAAGTGCACCAGCAATGTCCCCACTTACTTTAAAAAAAAACCCCTTCCAATGATAAGGCCAGCTGCAGCAGATATATTCTCCAATGTGACACCAGAAGAAGTGACTGTACTATTAAAAAGGGCCTTTCTGCCCATTGAACACACTGAGAAAGCCAGATAATACACAGCACTGCAGGGAGCTGAGCGCCAACAGCTCCTTTCACAAAAGATGACAAAGAATGATAGTAATGCAGCAGCAAGGGAGTAAACTGACCTAAACAGGTCAAAGGAGAAAGAAAAATCTATTTTGTTTCCAGAGTGAAAGTTTCATGTAGCTTGTAACAAAGTAAAGGTTGCAAATGTGATGAGCTGAAAACTGAATCTGTGGCCCTAAAAGTGCATCTTGTTTATATTTATGTGTTGATTCTGCTGCAGAATTTTGCAACCCATTTTAACTTTTAATGTAGTTGTACCTGCAGGTCTGCAGCCTCCAACCTGCCTCAAGTCTCATTTCAAGTTCATCCTCACAAATCCCAGAGTGTCTGCCAGCATTTTCATTTAGTATGATGGGATGGGACAGCTCATCAGAGGAGTTGGCGGAAACTGAACATCTTTTATAATATTATTTTAAAGGGCATTTAAGGTGGGCTGCACTGTGGTGGAGTTGTCTTGCAAAACGTTGTTGGTTTGAAACTCAGTTGAGGCCTTTCTTCGTAGAGTTTGCATGTTCTCCCTATGCACGTGTGTGTGCTTTGTCAGAGGAATCCAGTGTTTGTTTGTCTCGATGTGACCCTGTGATTGACTGGTGACCTGTCCAGGGTGTAGCCTGCCTAAAGCCCAATGACTGCTGGAAATAGGCACAAGCCCTTCTGGGACCCTAAACGAGAACAAGCAGGTGTATATAATGAATGGATGGATGGACATTTCCTAAGTTTTTCCATGATTTTGTTTATTTTCACACAAGTAGAGGGCAGCAAAGCTCTACTGGATGATGCCCAGCATTTTTCCACTAATGCAAAGCATCACTGTTCTACATTAGACACTGGACTGAAATGACTTGACCTCTCAATTTAGTTGAGGGCGAACAGCATGAGTGCGAGACTGCAGTCTCAGGCTGGCGCAGATAAAAAAACCAGAGCAAATTATCAGACTGACAGATTTGATTCTGTAGCATGTAGGAGCATTGAAAGTAGGTTATCGGTGCCAGGAAAAGTGACAGGCCTGTTATGATTCAAGGCTGATGATAAATGTAATCAAGTGGAGAGTTCTGCTGGGACTTGTAACCCAGAGGTGATTGAAAATGGTCCAGCATCTGTGACAGCTATGTATCAGCTGACAAAACAACAAACATCTGTCGGTCACATTGGCTGACAGGTCGATTTGAAGAATCCTCCAGCTTGAAAGATGCAGAGAAAAGTCCATTAAGAATAGAGAGGAAGGAAAAATCTAACTTTATAAAACCCTTCTGAAGATCAGAAAGACAGATGACAAAGTCCTAAAGACTTAAACATTCCAATACTTAATGGAGTTTCTACAAACTAAACAATATTTTCTTTATGTAAAGGTAATTCAAATATTTTAGGTACATTAAAATACAGTTTTTACAACCAGCAGCTATGTTTTAGTGGTACATTCTTTTTCTACCTTTTTTCTTCCCTGTAAACTGTAAGTGTGAGTGTATGAGTGGTTGTCCATCTATATGATCCTGTGATGGACTGGTGACCTGTCCAGGTGTGACCCCGCCTCTTGCCTAATGACTGCTGGAGAGAAACACCAGCTCCCCGTGACCCTCAACAGGAATAAGTGGGTACAGATAACGAATGACTGACTAAAGCTTCAAGCAAAAGAGACAAACAAACAAACGAAAGAAGAAAAAAAAACTCTTGGAGGAAAAATATAAACTTCCTCTTTTATTTAGCTTATACATACAAAATAACTTCTAGACACTTAATGTTTCTACATAAACTATTCATGTAACTAGAAATGTAATAGCTTGACCAAAATAACTTTTATTTAGCAATTGATTTACAATCAACTAAACAGATACCCGCCGTCTCTGACAGTACTTAGTTAGCACCAGTTCTTAATGTGTGAATCAAAAGTTACCGGAACGCAAATAGCGCTGTGGGACCAGAATTCACTGAGTGATACCGGAACGCACACACATACACAACCGTCGGACCAGACCAAGCGGGTGTAAATTGTCAAGCAGGGCTAGAGAAAGCGATGATAAGCCCAGAAGAAGTAAGTTATACTGCCTTTTTGGCATTTTGAAGCCGCTGTTATTTATCCCAAATGGCAACTTTAACGGATCCTAGCAAACAGTTACCGGAACACACCCTTTCAATATAAGACAGTTCCCGGATCTTGTTCCGGCTCAAATTAAGCCCTGGTTAGCACACACAACTGGTACCCAGTTAAGGTAAGGGTTTTCTACCACTTGTGAAGAACTGACTTGGAAAGAATTTCGATAGTTAGATGTGTTAAATTAATTAAATATTCAAAAGACTATTTGGATGTAATGATGATAAGTGGATTTGTGGAAGTGTTAGTTGAGTTAAACCAATGAACCCAATGATTTCAGAACCATGATAAATACTCTAATCAGAAATCAGAAAAAAGAAAACACATTATGACAAAGTCTGTTAATTTTTGGCAAAAAGTATAAATCACTTAGCCAGCAATGCACATGTGATGTTTTTTTATCACAAATTAATAATCATCCAAGGAGAAGCAAGAATAAAATTTCCACAGCCAAGAAGAAAGCCTGAATCCTCCAGGAGACAAAACAACTGAGAGCAGTAGAGTTTGCAAACAACAGATAATGCAAATATTTCAACAACCATAAATCTTTCTTTTCAAGCTCTGGAATGAGAGGCCTATTACTTCACAGACCAAATCTCTGATAACACCTGTGACACTGTGTTGGTATTTCCACACGACCTTCTCTAAACTTTTTCCTGCTGGGCTCCAAATTTCAGTGAAATTACAGATCATTGATTTCTTTTTCTCTTTTTGTGTATAACAAGCCTTTTTCATTGAAGCCAATGCTTCATCATCCCTGAAGCAGGTGGGGAGTTAGCTGCAGATGGGAATCTCTCAGGTTACTGAAACATATTTTGAATTGGATGAACTTGGCTGTCACTCCTTTTGATCAACGTTATTTTAATCTCATTCAAGTACGTCAGACTCATGACAGCATGACACTTTCATTTAAAGCTTTCTTTTGAACATCTGTGTCTGGTTATACACTTTAGTATTTACAATATGCAATTTTGAAATTAGGAAAAATTTGAAAAATCTTTTAGTGACTGAAGTTCATGAGATAATTGCCTACAGGGTCCCCGATAATCTGCTGCCTTTCTTTGTTTGTAAATGATTGTCAAAGAATCAGCTGCTGTCTTTCACATTAAAGAAGTAACAGACTAGTCAAAAATTAGGTGGGTGATTAGTTATCGTCAAAATCCAATGACAAGGTCTTAAGCAATAATGGGAGCACTGACGAAGAGATAAGCATTAGCACCAGCCATTTATTACAGTCACTAGTAAAGTAGAACAAACAACAAAAGGCTTGTTGATGAAGTTAAACTAATAAATCTAATGTTTGGTAACTGAAGAGACATTAAAGAGGCCCTTCCATTAAAAATGGGTTTTCTGAAGTTTCTGTTGAATATTTTAGCTCCACAGGTGTTCTTACCTTCATAGTGGGTGTGAAATCAGGTCAACAACTTCTCTTTCAGTTTTAATCTCTCAAACTACGCAGGTGGTGATAAAACCCGAGTTCTCCCGAGTCCGAACGGCCTGTATCTGTTTCGTCACAACTCCTTTGTTCGTTAGTATTCATCAGCTCCCGCAGTTGAAACCACGCCTAGCATGCTGCTAGCTAAAAGCTGTAGCATAAGACGTAGCAAACAGGAAGACACGACGTCTGACATTGCCATGCACAGCTGGGCAGGAAACAGTATATTTTGCTCTCATAGGCTAGTTTGTTAGCCAATCAGAGTCCAGCAAATTCGAACAATGAATATGAACGAGCTGCTGCCGAAGCAGTCGAAGCAGCCTGACGGAAGGAGCCGGAACCACCCGAATTTTAATGCAGACAGATTGAAAGGTCTGTTAATTAGTGTTTCCTGACGTTTTTTAGATATAAAATGTTTCATATTACTGGTTTATACTTAAGAAATAACCACAAAGTCCTGAAATTTGTATGAAATGGCCTCTTTAACAACATCTATGTATATGTATATATATATATATATATATATATATATATATATATATATATATACTAAAAAAGGTTACTGATTCAGTTAAAACAATACTGGTTATGTAACTTCATAAACAGGACTTTAGCTTATTAATATTTTCAAAGTAAGCTCACTGACCAGCAGCTGGTTTATAAGCAGCAGTATTTCTTGTGATTTTTTTTAAAAGTTAGGCTATTTGGCTATTCAGTGTTTGCAAAGTAACCAGTAAAACTTCTATTTGGCTCCCATAAATTGAAATTATTTCTCAAATTTTCTAATAATTCGATTCTTGCAATGCAACAATGTGGATTTAATTTTATTTTTGCCTTATTCTACAAGAATAACCCATATGTATGCTGCCTACAGCACTTTGACAGTCTTTGATCAACCAAACACCTAATGTTTTGAGGGAGAATAACTGTTTTTAAAAAGTTTTAATAAAAGTTAAAGATGGAGTTATGCAGAATGTTCGAATTCATGTTCATTCAGATTGAAAATGAGAACATTAAAAATCTTGGGAAATATAAAAATGGATGAATTGTCAGTAATATTACGGTTAATACGGTGATTGGGTAGAATTAAATAAAACTTATTTAGAAAACATATTTTAAAACAGCTGACACGCTGCATGTAATTAAAAACAAGAGACAAAATTATGAAAAAAGGAAAATAAATGTGTAAAGTGATGTCAGATGTTTGAAAAATCAAATATTTAAAATTATATGAATATTAAACCCTAACTTAAAAGGATGCTTAATACTGCCTCATAATTAGATAGAGTTTGTTTTCAGTTAAACAAAATTTGTATTTAACTTCAAAATTAAGGGTAAAAAAAAAAAACAAAAAAAAACAAACAAACGTAAATTGCATGTTGTTTTTGAGTCTAAAAGTTTGAAATTCATCGAAAATTAGTGACTGGCAGCATTTTTAGGATTGTTTATCTGAATCTCCTGCATCCTGATAATACTGTTTCCTTGCCCCAATATTTTATTTTGTTCAACTTAGACTTGTTGTACTTATTCAATTTTGATTTTAGGATTTTTTTCAGTTAAAATTTTTTAATATTTTAAATGCTTGTCTTTATATTTTTTTAATTTGAATTTTTTTGTTTGTTTTGCTTTGATTTTAAGTGCATGATGTCCCTTTGACCTTAAATAACAAGGGGAAAATTACCAAAGCCAAGGACTCAGGAGGTATTTTTTCATTTATAATTCATTGATAGTTTTCTGAGGTATAATCGTGTCTATTTGTAAAAATGGTGAAGCTCAAAATGTGGATCAAGTTTTACCTTTTTTCATCTCTGTACCATTCAAATTCTGGAGTGGGTACGGCCACAGCTTCACAATGCAGCGTCCCAACACGACCCACAGGCGTCTCCGAACTTTGGGTTTTCTTTATTGTTGGCGGATCTGTAAAGTCACACATATTACAGAATCATCTTAAAGTTAATACCCAATGCAAGTGCTAGGCCTTAGATAAAACTAAGCTAATAGGTTGTACACTTCTCCCTAATAACAAGAAGCAATGAATGATCCAGTTTGTTTTAAATGGGTTTTGCAGCGCTGAGAGATGATGAAAAGAAAGAGTCCATTTTCAGTAATGGCAAATGTCCCTTGTTTTTTTCTTTGAGACACTCTGAAAAGTAGAATGTCTCTTTAGTTTCAGCCAATAAAGGTAATGCAAAAGATTCAAAAAAAGGATTGAAAGCAAAATTATAGATTTCATCAGCTACATTAGCATTCATCATGCACAGACAGCAACCTCTGCAGACCTGAAATGTGGAACAATTTGATTTATTCCCATCTTCCACTTAAGAATAAATAGAGAGGAAATATGTAATGAAATCTTCTTTTTGGCACTGAGACCTGGCCCAAGTATAGTTTAGGCAGATAAAGCCCCAGAAAACAGAAACAACAGCCGAAGTGCATGATTTGTTTGGATCCAGGAGAATATTTTAATATTTTAATATCTTGAGTTGTATTTCAATCCTGAGCAGCCTGAATATGTCCTATCCTTCAAAAGAGATGTAATTATCCTGTTTTAAAATTCTAAATGATGATGTGGTGGCTGAGAGCTGCTACAGAAGTAATAGATGCAATCAGTGTCAGAGATTTCAATCATTTGGAAAGGATTGATGAGAACTCCACTGGTTGAAGATAACTTCAGCCTCTGTGAGGTTTATATTACACATGCAATCTCAACTTCTTTCAAATTTTAGCCCTCATAAAATGTCTGAAATGAAATGTTGTAAGGATATTGATTAACATGCACTGCAGTTTGATACTACTTACAGTTGACAACCACGTTGACATATTTAACGTCAGGTGTGGCAACGTCGTTGCTGGCCTTGCATTCATAACGACCAGCCTGGTTCCTCATGATGCCTATAATATCCAGGTACTCTTCTCCATCCAGTGGCTCAGCTGCAGAGACAGAGAGAGTTACTGGAATGACAGAAGCAAGAAAATATAAAAGGAACAAAAACATTACAAAAGAAAACTACATTTGTTACAAATAAAGAAAAAAAAAAATAGCCAGAGAAAAGATTTTGTCTACATAATTGTCAGTCAGTTCAGTCATTATCTTTACCCTCCTGTTCCTGTTTATGGTCACGGGGAGTCTGTCTCCAGCAGTCATTGAGCGAGAGACAGGGTTACACCTGTACAGGTTGTCATCACAGGGCCACGGACAACCATCCACACACAGGACCGGTTCTGGGCATAGGCAGACTAGGCAATTGCCTAGGGCGCCCTCTGCTGGAGGGGGTGCCAAATTCTCTCTTTTTTTTTTTTTTTGGACGAAATGTTGGACTCACCATTCATCTCATGTAAAGAGCAAAATAAGTAATAATTAAATATCTATCTATCATCTCTACTGTTCATTTTAGTATGAATAAAATTTATTTGCAATGTAATCCAGTTATTGAGTTACGTTGATTTTTGTTCTGGGCTGTAGGGGGCGCCAAAATTGTTATTCACCTAGGGCACCATGCAGCTCAGGGCCGGTCCTGTCCACACACACACACACACACACACACACACACACACACAAGTGTGTTTTGGTATCCTTATGGGGACCGTCCATTAACTTCCATTGATTTTAGTAACTAGATTTATACCTAACCCAAACCCTTTTACTAACCTTAACCATTACTGATCTATAACTAACCCTAAGACTAACTAAAACTCTATTCACACCATACCTATAAACCTAACCCCTATCCCTAAAAAGGGGATTCCCCCCCATGGGGACCAGGCTTCGGTCCCCACAAGAACCCTCGGACCCCAGAAAGATAGTAAAAGTCAGGAAACGGGTCCCCAGGAGGTCAGAAATACAAACCCACACACACACACACACACACACACACACTCAAAGCAAGGGCCAATTCAAAGTTAGAACTAAAGCCTGGTTCACATGGAAGGATTTTAACAGTGTCACAAGAGCTTCAAACCGCACATACAGCAAAAAAAAAAAAAGGGCATATTTCTGTTCTGTTCCCATATGTGGTATCTCATCATGTCATATGACCACACAGGGAGCGATTTTTGCCATACTCTCAATATAGACGAGGATTCTCACACAAAAGAACTCAGAAACCTTGTGAGATCTGTGTGACTTTAGAAGGGATGCTAAACAAAACCTCAGAAGAAGACTCCCATTACCTCACCATCTTATTAGCTATACGCTGCACCAAGCTGGCTGCATGATCGGTTCTTCTTGCAGTACACCACACACATGTGATTCACGATCGAACGTCCTTGCGAGCAGACCCGATCACTCTTAACACACCACACACGGCAGGAATGTTGGTTAGTATTATCTTAAGAGCCATCCCAACAACCGGGGCTTGTCAGAAGAGGAAAATCAGGGCAAAATCAGCCTGAAAATCCTGCCGTGTGAACCCAGCTTAACTGTGTAAAAGTTATTGAAAAAAATAATAAAATAAAAAACAAAAACAGACTAATAGAAATGATAAAAAAATATATATGTATATATATATTTTCACTCAGATTATGAAAACAGTTTCTCACCTCTACAAACACCTCACCAGCTGCTGCAAATCTAGGTGCAGTTTCATTCATCAACACTTATTCTTCAAAGCCAATATTTTAAACTTTGTCACCTCATGTTAAGAAACAAACACACAAAACCTACCAAACTAAATGACTTTGACAACTTGTAGCTGCCTAAAATTACATTCTTTGAATTCAATTAACAAATGAAAGAGATGTGCAAATGTCAGACAAAGTGTGCAAGAAAACCATAGTGACTGTCAAGCAGTTGCCTGATTAAATGCTGAAGGAGTGAGTCAGCTAATTAGCTACATAAAGAACACAGTGATTGGGTACCTCATTTAGTATAATGTACCATGACTTATTAGAGGTACATGGGTGGGTCAGGGGGAGAAAAATGTAACTTTCTTTGACATGCTGCCATGTTAGCTGCACTTCAACCATGAATAAACCTGAAAAAACCTGCAATGTAAAGACCTTCACATAAAGACCTTATTGGTAATATGCTAATTATATTGATTGATGGATTACATTATATTATTAGTCCGATAGGATAAATTCTATGTTTGCATTGTGTTGCCTCTGATTTTATTAGCACCTGACAAACAAATTGCATGTCTAAGAATTCCAGTAATCATCTTTTTGTAACCAGCAAATTTCAGAGTGTTTCTCAAAACAATGATAACATGTTTCTTCTCATATGGAAATAAACTCCACGAGAAAGTAAGAAGTCAGTTGATACAGTATTATTTCACATTGAGTGCGAGCTCAGTGGGATCATGATCAAAGTCTACACCGAATTTGTCTCTCCCTGGATGAACTCCCAGGCTAACGTGATCAAGGAGGTATGATTGAAAAATCTGTTGCCATGGAAATTCTATTGAAGTTCAGTCTCTTCCTCAGCACTTTAGCTTGGTGCTGGATAAAGGGAGGGAAAGGACCAGGTGATTGCTAAGATCAAAGCATAGAAATAGAGAAGAGAGGAGGCAAGAGAATTTAAATGAGAGGTGAGAAGAGAGTTACTCTGTTGACTGGAACAACAGAATAATTTACTCCCAATTGAGCAACCTGTAGTGTACAAAGATTACCTTATAAATTGTAAATAGAGGATGAAAAAAGATGCTTTTTGCACACGTGCACAGGAGAATACAACTTCCTGTACACAAAGAATGTGTGTTCTCTGTTATCTACTTGATGACAGACTGATTAATTTTGGCTGCAAAGAGATGGATTCGAAAGTGTCTGTGCACACACACGTCACCATGCTATGTGTGCAGCCCCAATGTGTTGTGGTGAGTATGAAGCCTATATGCATAAACTAGAGTGATGACAAATTTCCAGGTTTTTTTAGGGACGACTGAGCATGACGACTGATTCGAAGTGTGCACATTAGAGAAGCCCCATAAATCCAGGCATTGCACCACCTGTCACATTATATCATCAGATTTTTGTGCTAATCTGGATAGAGAAAAGTGAGTGGATGTCAAAAATGAGACAAGAACAAGAAGCAAGGAGGGGACAAGGACTGAGTGTTTTTTATGCAAATTGTACTTTGTTTTCAAGTGAGTCAAACAAACTAACTGAACAGCAGAATAGACAGTAAAGAAATATATTCTGTTTCCAACTATAGAGCTGAAACAATCTAATTCAGAAGTAATATTACTTATAATTAGGGCCGGGACTTTAACGCGTTAATAAGATTAATTAATTACACAAAAATAACGCATTCATTTTTTAAAGCATTTTAATCGCACTTATTTAAGCACCGCAGAACATCTCTCACAAGTTTCAGCGAACCGATTATACTGGAGCACCAACCAGCGTTCATTATTTCAGACAACAACAAACCACAGTGAACATGAAAGAAGAAGCGACCGCTTTGATTGGCCCCCGTGGATGGGAAGTTTTGTCATAAAAAATGACTGGATGGAAGCGTGGATAAGAGCATGGTTGTGTGCTAGCTATGCAGCAAGGAACTTGCACATCACCGCAGCACATCGGGCCTGAAGTATCACCTTAATGCTAAACATATAGCAGCTAGCGTGGACGTTAGCCCGACTCCGAGTACAAGTGTAGACATTTTCTACACTTAATGTACTGGTCTGTTGGACTTAGTTGAACAAAAATATACAATATTTTGTTGCTTAAGCAACAAATGTGTATTCAGTCATGATTCAATGGTATACTAAAAAGCCATTTGAAAAAAATTCTCACTGTTTTCAGGTCAAATATTTATATGCGATTAAAATGTGATTACTTTCGATTAATTAATGACAAAGCCTCTACTTAATTAGATTAAATTTTTTAATCAAGTCCCGGCCCTACTTATAATATTTCATTTTAAAGACTGCATGTTTGTCTTTAGAATGATCTAATTTCCTGATCATTAGAGTGAACTTTACACCAAGCCTGCTAGAATCTGAAATTGAATTACCACGTGTCTGGCAGAAAGCCTTGTTCGGGTGTGACCGCACAAAGTTAGACATATACAGTAATAGCTGAGATTTACAGGAAACATCTCCAAATAGAGATATAGGCTGTACGGTAAGCAGCACTACACACACACACACACACACAGCTGAGACGTGATGTAAGAAGCAAGATACATTAGCCAGCCTCCCTCTTTATCCATTAATGTTTCAGAGTATGCTGAAATCTGTTTGAAAATGGGTATGTGTTCATCCTATGGTATATGAGTATGAGCTTCACATCCATTGTCTGTGATATTGTATAATAAGAAATGTAACACAGATCTTTATGCTGGTATTTAACTTGTTTTTGGTCACTGTGCTTAAGTAGCTGAACTGCATTAGGCTGTGGAAAAGGTTTGTAATAGTCATTCTGAGAAGACAATGTTAAGAGGTACTTTTCCACACATTAAACTGTTGAAAGCCTTCAACCTTTGGGAAAGGCACCAGCAGGCTTTTAAAACAGATATGAGAAAAGTTGAGCAGCATAGAAGCAGCTTATTTTTACAAATCCCTGCCAGATGCTGATTTGCATTGCACTGTCAATTTGAAGTTTGCCGGAGTGACTAAGTTATCAAATTTACTAGTCTGTAGAAGTGAGGGATGACAGAGATATGGGAGCACTAGAAAAGAAAGGTGTAGGCCCAGTCATGGTCCCGGTACCATCATAAGAGTTGACCAGAGATGGGGGAGGCAGATGGGTGAGGGAGGTGGATCGTGCTGTTTTGCATGACTTTATGCATTATTCATCAACATCCCTTTACTGCAGCGTAAAAAATGACATTTTTTGGTAAAATGCAAATTTATGTTAAGCAGCTGATTTGAGAAACTTCAGAGTCAAGTAGCATGAAAGACCCTGAAACATTTATTTTTCACTTGTATGTATGTGTGTGGCACTGTGTGCAGCTGTCTGTTTACCTACTCATCATATAGTCCTCATTTCTGTCTCTCTTGGTGTGTGTTTGGACAGTTGGTTTATCACTGGGTGACAATCAGCCTCTCAGGAGTTGCTCTGATTTAAACCATGGTCAGATTAGCAACTCTGTTCAACTCATTTTTCACAGTGAAAGTAATTAAAAGATGACTTGGCTTGTAAACCAAATCAATCTTTAGCTCACTCATTACTTAACAGATCATGTGCTGCCAAAATTAAATATTATATAAACTATGAATATCTATGTCCAGGGAAAAATACATCAAACTTGAAATATTTTCACTGTGTCTAACCCTGCTTAAGAAACATCCTTTGATGCCAGTAAAAATCTTAGACGTCTCACTTCTACTCTCTGATGAGAAAAAAAAAAAACATCCCACACAACCTGGAATGTGTTACATCTTCTGGAATATAAATATCAAACTTAGAAATTATAATAACCCCTTATAGTTGGCAATAATATTGTACATCTGCAAAATACAACCTTTATGAGTCATAGCTTTTCAGAAGTACAGGGGTTCAGAGGCTATTTGCTGTCCCTGTGGTTGGAGGAGCAAAAAGATTGTGTGTTGGATCCAGAAACTTGATGACTTTTTTACTGCTTTTTTAGCCAAAGAATTGATCAACACAGCAAATCAGTGCAGTTGTCTGTTTTTCTCAAAGCCACAATCTCGCTTTTCATTTAATTTTTTCACTTTCTCTTGTATTTCCTCTTCCACCTCGTCTCACAACACAAACAAACACACACAACAGCAAATATGGCCTGATGTTGTGGCTCACTGTGCACTGCCTGGCTGTTTGTCTGATTAGAAATGCAAATCTGTAAAAGGACATTAATCGCTGATGAAACAGAATGGGCTTAGTGATTGAAATCTCAGAAAAGGAAGTTGTGTTTTCCTTTTCTGCTCTAACCTGAATGCACCATATGGGCAACCTGCACTAAGGTGAAGATATACTGGTGCATATTTCTGCCTTCTGGGATTTTTTTTTACCCAGAATTTTTTTTCTGTATACTCCTAACATTCAAAGTCAATTTTTGAATGAAGAAGACAATTATATGTGTCAGTACTTTGAATGGTGTCTTTGAGTGTTAATGCTAAGGGTCCCCCACAAGTTACAGTCCCCAAGGACTCCTGAGGATCTTAGTAATCGCTTCAACTTGCTAGTTTACAAAATCTAGCTAATTGTTGTGGGATGTCTTTTTAACTACAATTTAGATTGATTTATTTAACTTTTGTTTACCATGGAAGATAAAACTTTGCAATAAAGATTGAATATGGAATATTTTCATAAAAAGCTATATTTGCACCCCTCGTATAGGTGAACCCTACAATAGATGGACTCAAATAAAAAAATTCACGGCATCAAAATGCACGCAGAAATGTTGAGCCTGGCATCCTGACTGCTGGAAACCTTGCTCTGTTGTTTCAATTACAACATCCACACACTTGATGATGAAATGGTGTTCGTGTTCCATGTTCAACCTTTACCAAAAACAAAACACATAGAAAAAGGTTGGATAAAGTGAAAGTGATGTAACAGCTGATCACACGTAGAAACACTTGTTTCTGTTGCAGGTCTAGTAAGCTGATAAATGCTGATGTAATACAAATGGTCCACAACTTAAAAAATCCACCAACTATCAAATCTACCAATCAACTAAAAAATTAAACTCAACCAATCATCAACTGATTATTCAATGAAACTAATCATGCACCAAACTAATCAACCAAACAACCAACTGACCAACATTTATCAAACCAACAGTTTGACCCAGTCAACTAATCATCACCAAATTACTCAACCGACCAGCCAACCAACCAGCCAACCAACCAGCCAACCAACCAACCAACCAACCAACCAACCAACCAACCAACCAGCCAACCAACCAACCAGTTTTGATACAAATCTGTTTCTTCAGAAATATTAGTCTACCATACACACAACTTTGTTCTAAATTACCTGTTTCAAAATCTGCAGATATTTGCGAACTGTTTATGCACCAGCAGAAACCAGCTAGCGGTTTCTGCTGGTGCCAAACTAGAGGCCAATAATATTATGTTGCTTCTGATTTTTCTTCTTGCTGACTTCTATGTACAATAACTAATAGTGAACTTAAAACTCAGCCAATGATGTTTCTGGTCATTTTGGGAGACCACATCATTACATACGTATGTAGCTTTTAGGAACCGAGTTTTTCTCAGTATTTCAGACTTGTTAAAATGTCCAAGAACATAAACATGCACACGTCAAAAAACAGACACATTTTATGATAGATTGTAAGTTTTAAGGCATGAACGTTTCATTACCATTAACTGAATAAATATATGGAATTTTTTGCTACATAAGATACAAAAGTTAACATTTAGTAGTTAAATTTTTGGTTGAGATAAATGTGTGAATTTTAATGTACAGGTACTCAAAAAAACTCATCTTAAAAATGTGAAATTCATTGTTACTGGCAAGAAAAACAAAGTGACACAATAAGATCAAAACAATATGGATCAAGGAACACTCTACACTATAAACACACACTCTGAGGGAGGACATACGTGGAAAAGTTATTACTTTGTTATAGTGTGAATACATCATTAGGAAGATGATGTTTCGAAGGCCTGTAGACAACTTCAATTCTCTTTGGAATACCATCTTGAGCAAGTCTCAAGAACCCTGCCAGAGAAATGTTTGCCATTCCTTTTTGATTTACTGTAAATCCTTATCTGGGGAGGAAAAATAGCTGTCTTACAGATCACACTGGGATCCCCCACTGGTGATCATTAATTTGAGTGCTGCTGTCTGTGGAGACTATATGATTCACATTGTTTCAATGGTTGCCACAACATTTATTAATAAGACAGTACGTATGGCATTTCTTAACTTATTTCTTTAGGTTTTTTTTCCTCTGTTAGTTTTCTGAGCTGGTAGAAGGGTAAGCGGCCCACAACACCAGAACCAGTTGCAGATGAGCTGCTTTTCTACTGACTGAAGATAGGGCAAACAGCAGAAGACAATCATAAATCAACATTCCCCTCCCTTGCTTCTATGTCATTGCTTTTCTGCACACCCTCAATTCATGAGTTCTCTTCTCCTTCTGGCCACTGCCTCCCTCAAGAGCTCCGTGACTCAGGCAGTTTTGGGGAAAAGTGCTCATGGTGAAGATAAAAGTTTGAGTGTCTGCACTGTTGTGACTTCAAACAACTCAAGTTCCAGCGTTCAGCCAACCCAGCATCGACTACACTTAATGAGACTGAGCGGACACGGGGCAAGCTGTGCTAATGATGTTCTGCATGTGGCGTGACAGCAAACTGATTTCAGATCAGCTGCTGATGATGCTGATTGTAAACAAACAAAAGAAGCAGTGACTGACAGAAGATTTAAGACCTGCTGAGAGATTGATGAGCTTACCAATCGACTGCTGTTTGACTGATGATACACACACACACCAGTTAAAGCTCACACGAGCATGGGAATCTTTTTTTGGGGGGGCGGGGGGTTCTCTTGTCACCTACACTTCACTCCAACAATCAGCAGGCTTGTCAGCTACACTCTGTTACCGACAGCTTGGCACATAATGATAAATGTGTGTTCCAGCCAACTGTCACACACACAACAGCAATGCACTGCGACAAATGCAAGGAGACAGAGAATGTCTGCAGATGTTTTGAGACATTTTAGAAACTCTCTTGCACATGGTGTTCTAAATTTGTCGCTAACAGTTGCAGCCCTGGGAGATACTAGCTTCCCACTACTGAGGCATATATGTCTGTACTCTGCCTACCCCTGAGACACAAAAATATGCATATATGTCCGTGCTGCTTCAGTGTTCTCCCCAGAGCCATGCCTTTTTCACCTGGGTGAGCTGAGGTGTCGGGAGACTGTCAAATTCTACCAAAGGCAGAAGATTAAGTGAGAAGTGAAGGGGACAGTAAGAATGAAAATAAGGAAAAAGAAGCAGAGAAGTATTGCTGAAAGTGGACGGACAGACATGCAGAGAGGAACATGAGGAGAGCATTCCGATGAGAGTTCTGAGAAGACTTTACTTTTATTTGGTCTAGGGGTTTAAATGATTATGTTGAATCTTTTGGTGAAAGAATTGCAATGGTAGTTATCAAATCTGTATAGAGCTGCCCTGTTTGGCATAGAAATCTGTTGAATGTAAATCAAACTTGAAAAATGTCATAAAAATCCATCCATAACTTTTTGAGTTATCTTGTTAACAGACTAACAAACGAACCCTGGCAAAAACACAACCTCCTCGGCAAAGTTAATAATAAGGATATGCACATCTGAAAATGGCAATTAGCAGTTACTAAAACAGTTTTCTGGTTTTTCCCCTCTAATTCAGCTAATCTTCTCCTGTTTCAAGTTCCTTTTTTTTACTTTTTTCCCCTAGGAAAGCATAACTTGTAACACTCTCTCCTCTTGCTGGGTCTGTATGGATCTCAGCCAGAAGCCCAGCAATTTTCTTACAAGTCAAACTTCTACTGTTGTGGTCTGAGAGGCATGCTGTGACAGTTTCCTTGCTTCACTAGCAGCTCAATTTCTCCCCTCATTGTGCCACATGGGGTGCCACCATTCTTCTGTTTTCCCCTCCCCCCAGGAGCTCCAGTCTGCAGCTTTTTGTCCAATACGATTAAAGAAACAGGGATGCGCTCCAGCTGGAAATCAGTCGAGTAAAGAGTTCTTCACCAACATGATTGCAGGTCTCAGCACACACGGAGCAGAACTGAGTCGGTTTTGAACACAAGTACTAGTCCCAAGTCTCTCCATCACACAAATATAGAATTCTGTTTTATAGAAATTTAATAGAATTTTTTTATTTTCTTGCTCTCATCTCAAAACTCAAGTTTACATCCACGATATAAAGTGATCACATAAAAAAAGTTTTTAAATCAATTTCCTATGAAGTTCATTAAAGTGAATGAATAAATTTGTGGTGCATCAAAAGGTGGATGTAAAGGCCTTTATCTAGTCAAGCTGAATCAGAATAGCAAAAGAAAGAAATGGGCAAAAAAACATACTAAATGTTTTTTTCATTAATGTTCTTTTTTTACATCTTCTAAACAAAAACAGAAAAAAAGCTGCCACCAAATATCCCCTGTCTCCTAAATTTCTATAATGAGACACTCAGTAACACCAATGTAAAGAAAAGCTGAATATAAAGAGAAGTGATACAAAATAACAAGAATTAAAATATAGGGAGCGATCCATAACATGCCCTCTGTTTCACATGTGTAAAACTGTCATTATACTCCCTCTGCAAACCCTATGGGACTAATCTTCAAAGTTTTTAAACTGTTCTCAGTAATTGAGGTCAAAGCAACTTGTTTTGAGAGGAATGTGTTAATTTAGTTTTTCTTATAGTCTCTGGAAATCGTATATAAAATCACAAATGAGCTTAGCTGCTTAAAGCCAGCACTTATTTTTAATTCCTTTATTAACAGGCACAAAAAAGGACATTTTAAAAACTTGCTCTTCAGCATTGATAAACGGAATCTAATTTAAAATATAATGATGATGTCAACTTACAGAGAGGAGTCCAAAGATGTTCAAGCTCAGCTGAAAGTAGAACATGATTATGTAAAATAATAATTTATTTTATTGTACTTTTATAAAGCTCGTATTATAAGGAGGTCTGAATCACTTAAATGAGCTTTTTAAAGTCAGTCTGAATCATGAAATCTCTCACAGATCAGGCTTGATCAGAAGGTCCCAAAATGACTCAGCTTCAGGAAAAGATTGAGGTTTCAGATGAGAACTACAGTAAAATCTAAACATTAACTATAAATTAGGAAAAATGCTAGAAAACAAAAAGAATAATGTGCTTTTGAAAATAATTTTAAAATACATTCATTTGGAGATATGATGGTGAAGGCTCTCAGTAATCTTGGTTTTAGTAATCCTAGTAGATTATGTTAGGTTAATCTTAATAAGTCAAAAAACTGGAGCTCAAACATCCTCAAGAATGAAGAAAAAAGTTGCCGTTCATTTAGAGTTTAGTTGTAGTTTAGCTGAATCTGTTTTAGTGAGTAGCTGAACACATCAACCATCAAACTGTTCTTTTTTTTAAGTGTTAAATGTTCAGATTGACATAAAGAATTTTTCTAGAATTACTTTTCTCAATTAAAAACTGCCGAGCTTAGAAATTAAATTAGTTCTGTCAGATAACAAAACTAATAACTTATTGAGAAAATGGGTCTGAGGGCTAGAAAACTTAATGGCTGTTGGTCTTTTCTTTTTCATTCTGAACGACTCTGATTTTCCTCTTTTGTTCCATTTTAATAAAAGACTTTTTGTCAGTGCTTATTCAAGGCGGAGCTTTTGAACCTTCTCTGCACACCACTGTGAACACAGAGACTGTTCTCACTCATCATTTTCTAAGGCACCAACATGCATTTGAAAGCACACAATGTGATGCTCGGTTGCCCTTATTTTTCAGAGGAGGTGAGCAAGTATGGCATAATGAGGACATTCTTTTCTTAATAAAGAATTGCAATCTTTGTTTGAGAAGAGGTTCTACTTGTGGATTAATAGGAAACAGAAACATGTTAAAGGCCTTCTGATGTTTTGTTAGATCACAGTAAACATTGTTTAATAGAATGTTATGGTTTCTGTTTCAGCTCATACCGTTGGCTCCCAGCTGAGAACCTTTAATAATCAACATCTATACACAGAAATCTGTATAATGTGCCTTATTCTTATTCCAGTTCCTCCGACTCAAGAGGTCCAGGAGTGACTTTGATGTAACAGCATTCAATACAATGTAATTGCAAGGTTTAAGGGAATTTGTTAGGTGTAGTCTCACATTGCTTTCGTTCAAATGTAACTCAATCAAGTGCAAGCAATTACCTTAGATTACAATTACAATTACAATTACAAATTTTTGCTTGAGTTCAGTTGCACTCATTCAGTCCTTGCAACTCCAAATATGGGTTTGGTTTATATCTCAAACTATCACTTTGTAATAAAAAAAAAACATGTCACCTAAAATTTAATTAGCTTCATTATAACGGAAAACAAAAATAGAAAAAAATAAAGATGAGCTTGCTGCGTTTCAGCTTGGGTGGACTGCTGAAACAAATGACATTAATAATTAAAGGGGACACTGGGAGAAACTTTGCTACAAACTATCCAATTAACAAATTCTAAAATGGAACGTCAACCTGAAAATAAAATCACGTAATTTGTCACTTCTCTAAAAATTCAGTGGGATTTCGGAAAGGTTTTGTTTCTTAAATTTTACTGCAAAAACATGAACACTCTGAAGATAAACGTCTCTTTTGAAATCTTTATCATTCAGGTTAGTTTTAAGAGTTAATGTTACAGCATTCAAACACACAACTAAACCATATTAGCAAATTTACATAATATACAGAGCTTTATCTCCATTATTTTATTTTGATACAAGTTCAGAGCAATCCATGTAGCAACAGCAATAAGAAACAGAACCCATCTATTAACTTGCTCCACATCCCTTTTTCACTTTTTGTCCAGCTGTGGAAGTGGTTATTTTATTTAATGTACACAGTAATCTGACTCAGAACAAAAAACATGTGTTCAGTAAATATAATTTGATCTGAAAAGATTAGGCACAGAGGGACATAGATTAGAAATACATTCAGGACTAGGAAATGGAAACATGCACTCATAAGTACTGGACAATATAACAACGTCTAAAGAACCACATAAAGACATGAGTGCATGGAATGTATAGTGTTGGTGGGGATTTAGTTTTATCCTAGTGTTTGAATGTCCACAAATCTCTAAATCAGCTGAGGGGATTATCTAATCAGGATAGTCACCTTCCCTTGGAAGTGTCTTGGAAACATCCTTCCGGGAGAAGGACAGTCCCAGAACCTTCTGGAAGGATTAAATAATTCTTTAGACCTGAGAACACCTTAAAATGTCCCAAGAGGAGCTGGAGTGTGATACTGAGAAGAGAGATATCTAGGCTTCTGTCCATGACCATAACGACCATGGACAAGCAGATGATGGATGGATGGATGGATGGATGGATGGATGGATGGATGGATGGATGGATGGATGGATGGATGGATGGATGGATGGATGGATGGATGGATGGATGGATGGATGGATGGATGGATGGATGACTGAATGGAATGGATGGATGACTGGATGGATGGATGACTGGATGGATGGATGGATGGATGGATGGATGGATGGATGGATGGATGGATGGATGGATGGATGGATGGATGGATGGATGGATGGATGGATGGATGGTTTACTAGATTGTTGGTACTATTTGGAAACACATATGTGAACCACGTGACTTGAGTTAAAAGATTTCTGCACAGAGATAACTAGAAGATTTCAGAGTTGACTAGAACAAAAAGTGTTAATGTCATTGCCATATTTCTTTTGGTAGTATTGCCTAAGTTAGCCTGCTGTGACCATATGGGTGTAAACAACTGGGATTGTGTACGAATGAACAAACCATGGCTGGTTTAATGGGCTGCAAGCAAAGGCAATGACCTTGTAGAACAACTGACGTGGATGAATGAATGTTGGACCCTGTACATGCATATGCTGAGCAACACTGTTTTAACAAGAAAACATGCAGACAGCTGAATCATGGAAAGATATACTGACCTTGGATTCCAACTGATCTTATTTTCAGATCTTATTGTCCAGTAAAATAACAGTTAAACATACTACATGGATGCGTAAAAACAGCCAGACTTTTATAGGAAGTTATAGGCAGTCTGAGCCTCAGACTGTGAAACAAAGAATTTAAAGAAAAACGTGACTCGTGAGTTGAGATTAGTTCTTTGTCTCTTATGAACATCTGTTCTCTGTGCAGCAAGATGAGTGTCTCACTAGCAAAGTGAAGCAGCATCACCACCAAGGCAGCCAAATGCATGAAGCTGTGAGATTGCCGGCTGCCACACATCATTATCTCTCCCAGAAATCTCTTACAGACTCATGAGCTGCATCACATGTAAATATTCTTAGGAAAAAGACCCACAACAACAACAAAAATAACAGCGTCAGTGTGTCAAATTATTTCTCCTGTCCCTGGAATATCTATGTGGACATACAGAATAAGATTCAATCCTGCCAGGATACAGAATGTGTTTTCTATCTCTTTGATGCAATAGAGAACAAAATCTTTCCACTGGCCCCTTAATAATCCAAGTGAGAAGTGAACAATAAAAAAGAAAAGCTAACATATGAAAAGACAAAATTTACAGAAGCAAAGTCATTAAGGAACAGACTATTGTTGCTTTCTTCATCCTGTCTGCAGATAATTTCATCAATTTTCTCTGAACAAATGCCGTCAAAATTTAACAAGGTGCTTTACCTTCAATTCCTTTCTGAACTCTGAGGACTCCGATTTTACTGTGTTAAGAAAAAAAAAACTAGTTTCAACCTTCATCACAGCTCTAAAAACCCAAAAATCCAGAACTACACGGTCCATAGAATTCCACAGAACAAATAGTTTCCATTTAATGCGTGTATGCAAAATAGTAAAAAAAGACATCTATTCAATTTGGTCTGGCTCCAGGTGCAGAAAACCTATTAGGCTGATGAAACATGTCCTGAATCCTGACTGTGTTGAAGCAACTGAGAAAAAGACAAAGATACAATGACTTTATTTTAATTTAGCTTTTTTATTGATGTTACGGGTTTTGCCAACACCCCAATTCTGGATTTTATAGCCTGTCTTCTATTGTATTTTTTTCTCCCCAGTTTTATTCTTTGTTTAGATATTTGTTTATTGTTTCCACTTTGCTTTATTTCTTGATTTGCTGTAAAGCCGTTTGATCAGCTGTCATGCTGTATGTTAAAGTGCGCTATAAATAAACTTGACTTGACTTTAAATCAACACGAAACCTTCATCAAATGGGGAATTTTGTCAACTCAAACATCTTCAGTCTTCTCCTCACAATTATTAGCAGCTGGAGATGTGCATCTTCTCTCTGGATCAAAGCTCAAGGCAATACATTTATACAACAAACACATGTGAGAACACTCACTGTAAATATTTGTGATAACATGTATGATAATATATTTAGTATAATGTTTGAGAACATGTTGGGAAAATCAAAGGGGTGTAAATCACACAAAACTCCTTTTCATTTTAGTCCCATAATAATAAGATAAACCATAAAAAACATGTTAGAAGTAAAGACTCGATTTGTCTGTTTTAACTACAGTGATAAAAAAAAAAAATAGGAGGAAATGAGACCCATTCATCGCTGTTGTGATAAATGAGCCTGACAGTGAGGGTAAACGATGTGCTGCATCTACATTAATATTGTGTGTTTAATTAAATAACTATACAAAGAAGGCAACAACTCACTGTTTCTACACACAACCAGGCGCTGTTTAATTCATTTGTCCAGCTCACAAGGGATAAAACATTCAATCTGGTCTTACATAGCAAAATAAACAATAAACTGTCACAATAACTTAAATTATTAACTTTCCAAAATGTCTTTTTAAATGCATGTCTATGTGTTAGGTAAAAAAATCAGAATACACATGACAACAGACTCTCACGCCTACCACGCATCATCACTCAAACAAACAGATAAGCTCTGATTGCATGATTCTTACCTGAGGGGTTAAGCAGTCGCCAGGTGATTATAGGGTCCGGTCTGCCACTTGCCAAACAACTGAGCGTCACATTGCTGCCCTCATTCACGGTGATGTCTTCTGACAACTTGTAGATGCTAGCTGGAACTGTGAAAACAATGTGGACACAAGAGATTCAAGGTTTAATATCGTCTTGAGGGCAGAGTATTCATTAATCTCAGGAATGTTAAAAAAAAAAAAACATATTGTCACCAAACCAAATCAAGAGCACTGCAGCAAAAACATTAATAATTGATGTAAAATGCCAAGGTTTTTTTTTTTTTTAGTATCCTTCAAATAAACCAAAAGAAAAGTAATCTAAAGGTATTAACTCTCAGATGCAGTAAAAGAAATTCAATATGAACTTCAGTTTTATGTCAAAGAGTAAAGTCTCATATTTAGACTAAACCTTTTTGCTCCACCATCCAAACAAACAGTTTCATTTCCTTCCTTCAGGCGAGAGCTTATAAAAACCTTCCCTTGTCAAACATGGATCCACCAGATGTTTAATACTGATTTTCAGTTCAGACTCATATTTTCTGAGTGCAGGCTTTAATACAAGGATTAGAAATTTCACAGGTCCCTTAAAAGTTTTGTTTGAGACTGCAGTTCAAAGAAACTGAGAGTCGTTTCATCTCTTTCAACACACTGCTTAATGATGATTCACCCTGCGATTTCAGTCTACTCTGTACTCCCACTGCTGTCACATTCATTAAAATAATAATAATAATAATAAAATTAAAGTG
This sequence comes from Pachypanchax playfairii, assembly GCA_006937955.1. Taxonomy (NCBI): domain Eukaryota; kingdom Metazoa; phylum Chordata; class Actinopteri; order Cyprinodontiformes; family Aplocheilidae; genus Pachypanchax; species Pachypanchax playfairii. Next base: position 676,345 of record SSNP01000094.1, on the reverse strand, counting down.
GGGAAACTTTGAGGCAGGCAGAAAGAGCTGCTGAGATAAATTATGAAGGTAAAGTCAGCTTTTAGGCAAATCAGCATTGAGGATGCAATAAATCATGACAGACACAGAAAACATAATCCGGGGTTTCATAAAACCTGACTTATGGTGCATTCACCGGCCGCTTTGTCAGCATCAAGCAACGTTCGTAACGCTCCAAGTTTGAAGCTTGAAAGTTGAAGCTTGTAACGTCTGCCACTTAAAAGGCATAAGCGTTGAAGCTTGACCATTAAAAAGAGTGCGTAGGCGGGGCTTCCTTGAGTGGCTTGGCTTTATTTACTCCGTTTGTGGATACACCCCATTCTTCAGATGCGTTCTGAGTTTGAGGAGTTAAACCATTTGCTCCAGGAGCTACATATGGATGAGGTTCACTTCCAGCTCTACTTCCGTCTGTCCCGCGCCCTGTTTGAAGACTTCCTGCTTCATTCTGGTACGTCACTACGCTGAGACGCTCTTATTGGTTGACATACACACTGACTACAAATATGGGTTTCCTCACATAATATGTGTAAAAAACATTCTTTATTTTAAAAACCATTTGTATTTTATCAGCATATTCATCTATACACAATACAATAAAAAAAATAAAAAACAAGACCCTATTATCCCTTAGAGGAATAAATTCAGCTTGAAGCTGTTTAAAGCTTCATTAAAGCACACAACTCTACTTTTCTTTGGGTAATCAAGACAAGCAAGTGCTCTCAGCTAACCAAAATAATGTACATTCTTTGGCAAGTGCTTGAGCTCAGACTGACAAAAGACAACAATGATGCACTTTATTGAGTCTTCCATCACCTCCTCCATCATCATCTCCCATCAGTGACAAGGACAAAGATAGACTGCTGCATTTCACTCACTCTGCATGGGAGATGGTTGGCTGTTATCTGTCATCTCTCAAATACCTGCTCATCAAAATTAAGGTAAATCTTTTTTTCCATTTTGTGTATAAACTATCTGAGACTCTCCCTTCAATCATGTAGCTGCAGTGACAAAAAGATGTTTCCCATCTAGAGATCGCCTCATCCATAAGACTTCATCCTGTCTTTTTAAGCTGATGCAACTGATACATAGTATTAAAGTTTAGTAGGTCTCAAATCTAATGGGATTGACTTTTAAAGGAGCAATATGGAACATTTTCATGAAAAGCAATATTGTTAACACAATAATACCTTTACAGGGTGTTTAGAGGAGTGTAGAATTAAAATACACTATTTCCTTTAAAAATAATATTTAAAGCAAAATACAATAATGATTAATTCTCTTGAACTTTTTATGTTTTATGTTTCTTAATACTGTGAAGCACCTTGGTTCACTCATGGCTGATGGTAAAGTGCTATACAAATAAAGATTTGATTGATTGATAATAAAATATTTATTCTGATGGTCAGATGTTTACATCTATCAATCAATAGCGGGCGCCATTGTCCATTTTTGTTTTGACGGGGGGTTGCAAAATATAGCTAATGTGTGACCAGAGAGAAAAGTGCAAAGAAGAAGAAAATTACAGCAGACAGTGGTGGAATCTTTTGATAAGAGTCTGTACAAACGTGTGGAACAACAGACATCTCTATGTTGTTACATCACCTGGGTATAAGAACAGAGAACTCCTCAGAAACTGTTTGGATGTAAGTCCAAAGGCAGTAAAGTAGAAGTGGAGGTCTGTGCAGCAATGATTTTTTCAAAACCGCAACAAATCAATGAGCAAGAGAAGTGGCAACGCTGCTGGTGCAATGAACAGTTTGCTAATTCTTCAGTATCTGGGGTTGCTCAAGGCATTCATACACCAATGAACAACATTAATCAATTTCCCAAATAATGATGTGAATCTTTTACTTAACAGTGTGTTATTTGGACAAACTATCTGATTGTCATGCTGTGCTTAATGACACTGCTTCACAAAATCTTTTGAATGTAGCTTCTCTGTTCTAGCCACAGACTTTTAAACATGATGGCGAGGGGGACGGCAATCCTGATTCTTTACTCTATTGACACAATCATCACCATCCCAGATCCAGTTGATCCTTGAGCTCAATCCTTTGAAGCACAGTAGATCTCTCCAATAATGCTGCTCACAGATCCAGCTTGTAACTTGCTGCCAAAGATTGCAGTAATAATCATAGGATCGCAGTTAGTGGCTTGATATTAAGCGCAGGCACCCTGTGCAAAATTCTGGGTTGAATTTGGAGGGGCCATGTGATGAAGCACCATCAGTTGCCTTTGCGGAAATCAAAACATATAGCTGGTCATCCAATTGTTGCACTTGTAAAAATGAGGGGGGATAATTGTCCATTTAACAACTGTAATATATTTAATGGTCCCAGGGACCATGTTGTCTACTGCCTATTTGTTTCTCTGTCTGAGAATGTGAAATATCATGAGCTTCACAATCACTGCCATCTTTGAACTGACATCACCACTCAGAAGTAAACTCTAAACTCTGCACTGCCCCCTACTGGATGTATTGCCAACCAACCAAGGCAATGCAAAGCATGTATGAGTATAATGTGGAAACTGAGAATTGACAATGTTTTAAATATATGTATTTACAGTAAAGGGTGCTTAGCAAAACATACATCTGTGAGAACCTTATTATGTAGGAATTATTGTATTTCTTAAATCAAAAGGATTTGAAACAAAGTTCATCTATTTCCTCACTTATTATCAAAGTATGTTTTTCAAGACGAAATATGTAAATCTTCTCTATCACTACACAGTATATTTATATCTCCCTTCCTTTTTCAATCAAACCAGACCATTCCTCTAATAAAAGTTGGCAAGTCGGTTACAATCATGCAATCCTGCTTTATTTCTTTGTTTTTGTTTCTAGAAAAAGACCAATATGATCTTGATCAGGAAAACTGATTGCTGTGAATGATTGTTGTGAAGAAAAGCTAAAACTGGATTGACAAGGAACAAGTTCTCATGCTATGATACTTCAGCTACCTAGAAATGGGATAGAGATGGGATAAAGGATAGATAGAGTATGAAATTCAAAGAAAGGGATCAGGAAAAAAGTTAAAAAAAAAAAACTATTGTGGAGAAAAGATGTGCGAATGACATTTCAGCTGATGTGGCCAACACAGCCTGGTTCCAGCTGTCAGCTGTGAAGGGGACAAGGGACAGGAAGGGAGTGAGGTGAGATCATAGGTCAGCCTTCAAGGAATAATAGTGGAAAAGGTCAGTGTGTTGAAAAGCACTCCATCTCTACAACTGTTGGAAAGGGGAAATGTTTCAGAAATTTCTTATACAGATACACTTTCCTTAGGACAATTTATTCTCAAGCTGTTTCAACTCATTCATTTGATTCACTTCTACCCTTGAACAAATGCCTCCAGTCAAAATCTGGGGTGTCAGTATGTTGATGAATTACCGAGTGGCAGATTTTCTTTCTCCTTGGCGTAACTACCAGGAAAGACAAAGAAAAATACAAAAACAAATTAAAAGCTAAAAAATAAATAACACAAGAAATGCATAGAATGGGAGCTCAACGGGAAGAAATGAGTGGCAGGGAATATGAAATTAATTAATCTTTTTTCTTCTATAATATAAATCATCATGAAAGGCAGGTACTTAAATGTAAGCTTCACCCAATAAACGTACTCCTGTACAAGAACTGTAGTTTTTGTTGGCACGGAGATAAGCAGAGACTTTTTTTTCCCTAAACCATTTTGTTGATTTAACCTTCTGTTGAAAAGGAAGAATGTTTGTTTGAAACACAACGTCCCCCAAAGCATTTCCAACAGCAAGGCCAATTTCTTTTTTCTGCTGTAAACTGAAAAGATTGGGATTTGACAACAAACGATGAATATGAGAGAAACAGAAAAGATCAAATGGCTATGCTTTTCTGTTGTTTCGATCTGGATCGGTCATGGTAAAAAGAATTTAATATCCTGTTTATGTAAAACCAACCATTTTCAAGTTAGCTAAATTATTAATGCATCTACGGTACATATCTTATTGCCAACCCATAAGCACAGTTCAAATGGGGATAATGGATGTTGTACATATATCTTAGCTGTTAAGGGGAAGATTAAAGTAATAACTGTCTCAAAACAAAAAACAACTGAAAATGATGCAGGAGCATGAGGAAGCATAGCAATTTTGGTGATGCCATAGGGTTTATGCTCAATACAGTTACTGCAGGTCAGAAATCTGCAACTAAACCTAAAGTTAGTCCATCCATCCATCAGTTCGTCCATCTATTCATCCGTCAGTCCATCCAGTCATCCGTACGTCCGTCAGTCCGTACGTCCATACGTCTGTCCGTCCGTCCGTCCGTCCATCCATCCATCCATCCATCCATCCATCCATCCATCCATCCATCCATCCATCCATCCATCCATCCATCCATTTTACCAGCAATCATTGGACGAGAGGCAGGGCTAAACTCTGAACAGGTCACCAGTCCATCACAGGGCCTCATATATACTGTTAGCCATTCATACATACTCACATCTAGGCACAATTCAGAGCTGCCAGTTAACCTCCAGCATATTTTTGATCTTTGGGAGGAAGCCAGAGTCCCTGAAGAAAACCCACATATGTACGTATGGACCAAGAACCATCTCGCTGAAAGCAGCAGTAACTGTGCCAACATGCAGCCTTTTTTTTTTCCTTTTCGAGCCTTAATATTTGGCACTTTTATCTAATTAAAAGAAGAATGGACAATTACATATCAAGTGTAAGTATAAGTTGTAGGCAGGGTAAGTACCTGGAAATAAAAACTGTAAACTAAAAACGTTCTTAGATAAATCGTTTTATGTTAAGCATTGTCTGCAGGCAATGTTGCTTGTTGCTCACCCATTCACACACATGCTCTCACATTTGGTGGTGATAAACTACATATTGTTGCCACAGCTGCCCTAGGGCAGGCACTGACAGAGGTAAGGTCAACATTGCACTTGGGCCACCAGGACCTCTGACCACCACCAAACAGGCAAGGCATTTTGCCCAAGGACACAACAGCAAAGTGAATTTTAAAGACAGAGTGAGAATTTGAACCGGTGACCCTCAGGTTACCAGACAACCTGCTCTTCCTCTTGAGCCACTGCTGTCAAGTAAAAAGAAATGGTCTTAATGGACCATCAGCTTTGAAATAAATTGTAATTAGGATACCTAAGCAAACAAACTGTTGCATAATATTTTGTTCTTATGTAACGTTTGTCGAACATCTTTATCACGTGGTATCACAGGGCAGCTGCAAATAGCATTAGAAAACATAATAGTCATATTTTGCTCTCTTCAGGGGTCACAGCAGTAGATCATCTGCCTCCATCTCACCTATCCCCTTCATCTTTCTACCAACAGCTGAACCTGAGCAGTCCCTCTTACATACTCATTTTAAAACTTGCCCAGTTTGGTCTCTATCAATAAAAATCTTAACCTTTTCAGCTTAGCCACCTCCAGCTCCTCCCTCCAGTCTTTTCTTTAGTGAAACAGTTTCCCAACCATACACCAGTGCAAGTGTTGTAACCATCCAGCAAATTCTCCCTTTCACTCTTGCTGCCATCCTTCTGTCACAAATCACCTCTGACACTCATTCCTTCCATCCTGCTGGCACTTTCTTCTTCACTTCTATTGTGCAGAGCCAATTGCTTTGAATGGTTGTGTCAAGGCTCTTAAGCTCATACACTTTCAATACTCATTGTAGTTTCACTGTTATGGCATAGCCAACAGCATGCCAGTCAAAAATATATAGTCTTTCTGAGATGGATTGTAACCTATGAGAAATATTTCAGTTAAAAGATGATGCAAATTGTATTACTTTCTACCCAACCCACTCTACCCTACTTATTTACCACATAAAGTTTTATTCTGAAGAAGAATAGAAGAGGAAAAATAATTTGTCCTCCTTGTCCATTATAACAGTCTCTTGTTCACTTGTCACAACATCAGGACAGATAAAACTGATCGTAGAAGAAAAACTGCGGCATAAAAAGTAAAAATGGCACACAATACAAACAGACAGGTACGCAGTTGATTGTTTTCTGCTTTCTGCTCTAGTTTTATCATTGTTAGCATGTGGGAGTTTGACTGATGCTATAAGCACTTCATTTTAAAAGAAACTGGCTGTATAGATTATGTTAAAACACACACACACACAAATAACAAATAAAGAAAATTCATTTATAGTTTAGAGTATAAGAAAAGAATTGTTGGGCATAAATACAGCCAACTCTGCTGAAGTGCACTTCAAGAATACAAAACAGCCACTTTGTTCCATTGCTGCTTACATCTACAGGTGCCCTACATCTCAATTTAGAATTTCGAGCACTTTCCATTTCTCCCTTTTACTTCTGAACTCTATTTTTTGAATGAACAATTGGTGTATTTTCTACTGCAGGAAAAATAACAATATTTTTCTCAGTCTATAACAAATGCAGACATATTTGGCATTAAATTAGGTCCTGAACATAAGCAGGAAGGACAGCAGGAAATAGAGGGTGAAACCATACCCACCTGGATTCTGTCAGATTGCTTTATGTTCAAGATACGCTGTTTATTACATTGCACATATTACTGTGCCATAGTCTATTCTGTTTTTTAGTGAAGAAGAAGCAGCAAACAACAAGGTAGAACTGGGCTTTGAGAAAGTCATTCCCACACCTTGCTTTATTACATGCCTCTTATATAAAAACACCACAATATCAATGATTTTCAGGGACACAAAATAAGAAGTAATATCAGAATGATAACACTTTTTGTAAATGTTTTATATATTTTTCTTTTTTTTTTACACAAAAAGATAAATTCTTCAGTTATTTTACATTTTACAGCAATATCACTTAGAATGTGTGTTTGTTTTAAATATGTCCCTTGAAGCCCATTTTGCCCCTCCAACATTTACCCCCTGCTGACCCCCAGTGTGACATTTGGAGAAGTGATGTGGCAGCCAGTGCAAGGGAGGTGTACAATTATGGTCAGTTAATTTAAAACCATTAGAGGATAATCAGGAGAAAGCAGTTGCGGCTCATTCTGCTTTTAGCTTTTAGTGCTTCGAAGCTTTAGCACAAATTGCCTTCTTTCCATAAAGGAAGTCATGGCAATCAGAGTGACTGCTGTCAAAACTGAGACTGAAAAATGTTGCTTTAAACAAGCCCATGCAGCATTTAATACTGTTGTTGGTTATGTACATTTGTTGGTATCAGCTTTTTTAGTCTTTTTTGCTCTCACGGTTCAACTAAAATACAGTAAAACTGCAAAAATTGAGAATACATCAATGAAGGAAAGACAAATGTTAAACTACTCCAGATTTGGCTATTTATAAGTCAAAGGTTTGGAAAAGGATAAAGAATCAACAAAAGCAAATGTTGTTTTTTTTTTAAATTTGTCCAAAAAAGTTGTTAAATTTTACAATAGAAAATGTGCAGTCAAAAGTTTTGAAAAGCAAAAAATAGACAAAGAGAGATAGAAAGACCAAACATCTATGTTTCCATAACCCATCTCTTCATGCTTTCACACAAGAACAGTTGTAACACACATTTTATTCTCTGAGAAACATTAACCAGACAAAGTAAACACAAGGGCAGAGGATAACCACACATGAGGTATCACAAAGAACTAGCTGAAACTAAATTATACAAGATACTAGAATACACAAGATGACTAAATAAAAATATCAAAAGAACGTGAAACCAAAAGGACATCATGAAAGAATGACAAAAAATCCTGACTTACAGTGGGGCAAAAAAGTATTTAGTCAGCCACCAATTGTGTAAGTTCTCCCACTTAAAAAGATCAGAGAGGCCTGTAATTTTCATCATAGGTATACATCAACATGAGAGACAAAATGAGGAAAAAAAATCCAGAAAATCACATTGTCTGATTTTTAAAGAATTTATTTGCAAATTATGGTGGAAAATAAGTATTTGGTCAATAACAAAAGTTAATCTCAATACTTTGTTATATAGCCTTTGTTGGCAATGACAGAGGTCAAACGTTTTCTGTAAGTCTTCACAAGGTTTTCACACACTGTTGCTGGTATTTTGGCCCATTCCTCCATGCAGATCTCCTCTAGAGCAGTGATGTTTTGGGGCTGACGCTGGGCAACACGGACTTTCAACTCCCTCCAGAGATTTTCTATGGGGTTGAGATCTGGAGACTGGCTAGGCCACTCCAGGACCTTGAAATGCTTCTTACGAAGCCACTCCTTCGTTGCCCGGGCGGTGTGTTTGGGATCATTGTCATGCTGAAAGACCCAGCCACGTCTCATTTTCAATGCCCTTGCTGATGGAAGGAGGTTTTCACTCAAAATCTTACGATACATGGCCCCATTCATTCTTTCCTTTACACGGATCAGTCGTCCTGGTCCCCTTGCAGAAAAACAGCCCCAAAGCATGATGTTTCCACCCCCATGCTTTACAGTAGGTATGGTGTTCTTTGGATCCAACTCAGCATTCTTTCCCCTCCAAACACGACAAGTTGAGTTTCTACCAAAAAGTTCTATTTTGGTTTCATCTGACCATATGATGTTCTCCCAATCCTCTTCTGGATCATCCAAATGCTCTCTAGCAAACCGCAGACGGGCCTGGACGTGTCCTGGCTTCAGCAGGGGGACACGTCTGGCACTGCAGGATTTGAGTCCCTGGCGGCGTAGTGTGTTACTGATGGTAGCCTTTGTTACTTTGGTCCCAGCTCTCTGCAGGTCATTCACTAGGTCCCTCCGTGTGGTTCTGGGATTTTTGCTCACCGTTCTTGTGATCATTTTGACCCCACGGGGTGAGATCTTGCGTGGAGCCCCAGATCGAGGGAGATTATCAGTGGTCTTGTATGTCTTCTATCTTCTAATAATTGCTCCCACAGTTGATTTCTTCACACCAAGCTGCTTACCTATTGCAGATTCAGTCTTCCCAGCCTGGTGAAGGTCTACAATTTTGTTTCTGGTGTCCTTTGACAGCTCTTTGGTCTTGGCCATAGTGGAGTTTGGAGCGTGACTGTTTGAGGTTGTGGACAGGTGTCTTTTATACTGATAACGAGTTCACACAGGTGCCATTAATACAGGTAACGAGTGGAGGACCGAGGAGCCTCTTAAAGAAGTTACAGGTCTGTGAAAGCCAGAAATCTTACTTGTTTGTAGGTGACCAAATACTTATTTTCCACCATAATTTGCAAATAAATTCTTTAAAAATCAGACAATGTGATTTTCTGGATTTTTTTTCCTCATTTTGTCTCTCATAGTTGAGGTATACCTATGATGAAAATTACAGGCCTCTCTGATCTTTTTAAGTGGGAGAACTTACACAATTGGTGGCTGACTAAATACTTTTTTGCCCCACTGTATAACAAAAAGAGCAGGATAAAATGACTGGAAACCTTGGCAAAAAAATCTATGAAAAGTAAAACAAATTCAAAAACCAAAAACCATCAAATAAATCTGGCTAAAAACATGTTTCAGTAACCCAATCATTCCTCTTATTAAGAATATGTATTTACAGTAGTGGTCATGCTTTATACATGGTTAATACGTTCACATACTGTGACACCAGCCCAGCTTTGATGTGTGTTTTTAGGTGCCTATGACTTGCAACAATCCTCTCCAAACATATAGATCTCTGAAATACATACATGAAACAGCAGAGTTTATACACAAGAAGGGTTTTAAAGAGGCCCTTCCATTAAAAACATTTTTTCTGAGGTTTCTGTTGAATATTTTAGCTCCACCGGTGTTCTTACCTTCATAGTGGGTGTGAAAACAGGTCAACAACTTCTCTTTCAGTTTTAATCTCTCAAACTACGCAGGTGGCGATAACACCCGAGATCTCCCGAGTCTGAACGGCCTGTATCTGTTTCATCACAACTCGTTTGTTCGTTAGTATTCGGCATCTCCCCCTGTTGAAACCACGCCTAGCATGCTGCTGGCTAAAAACAGGAAGACACAACGTCTGACATTGCCATGTGCAGCGGGGTAGGAAACAGTATACCTTGCTCGCATAGGCTAGTTTGTTAGCCAATCAGAGTCCAGCAGTTTTGAATAATGAATATGAACAAGCTGCTGCCGAAGCAGTCGAAGCAGCCTGACGGAAGGAGCCGGAACCACACAAATTTCAATGCAGACAGATTGAAAGGTCTGTTAATCAGTGTTTCCTGACGTTTTTTAGATATAAAATGTTTCATATTACTGGTTAATACTTAAGAAATAACCACAATGTCCTGAAATGTGTATGAAATGGCCTCTTTAAGACATTTTATTTGTCAGTCTGAGACCAGTTAATCCTGGGGTAAAAAAATTAGATAAAAACTTGAGAATTCAGTAGTCGATTATGTGGATATGCATGATGTTATCTGATGTAAGACAGACATTAATAGTCTTGTGGCACCTTATCAACAAAAATCAGTAAGAATGTCACCAGTTTATTGCCCATGTAAGCACTATACAATTTGCAAAGCTGTTGAGACTCAGTCATCGCTGTCAGAGAAAATTGAATATTTTTTATCCGAGACTATATTCTGGGAGTAAAGAACCTGTTGTAAATAACAGGCCTGCGAGTAGTAAATGATAAAAAGAAAGCAGATTCGGTTCTATCAGAATAATTGCCAAGAGAAAATGTGAGGTTTGAGGTCCTGCGTACTCTGAAGACTTTATACTATCTGTCATTTATGCCATTTATATGTTTATTTCCAAATACAAATTTAAAAGTCTTAATTTAGAGCATTAGCACATTCAGTGTGCTGTGGGAATTACAAGCAGTTTGTTAGTTATGTGTCAAACGTGCCAAATATTCATTCATTCTTCCATCTCAAAAGTAAGCTGATAAACACATTGTTTTCTTGAACAAGACAATTTGGCAAACATGTTTGGACAACTTTCGGAGTTTGTCGTTGGCTCAGAAATGTGAAGACGAACTTGGTATTGATTGGTCTGACTGGGTTCCAGATTATCAGACTCTCATCCATTGTGTTGTTTTCTCACTGTGTGTGATAAGCTGTGAACAGCTGCTCGAGTCGAGCACACCTGACACGCTCAGCTGGAGACCACCACACGCTGCTCTGCGTATACAAGTTCACACACACGGAGTCTCTTACAGCTGTTGTTACTGCAGCAGCAGCAGCTAATGGGAGGTATATTCATTAGTGCAGTATCTCTGTCACTGAGGGTGCTCTTCAGATTCCTTTAAAATAATTTCTATATAATGGAAACCTACTCATTAAATGTAGATATGAATTTTTTATTAGTATCTTACATGTGAATAATAATTCTGCTATTCACTGTCTGCCACAATTCAATCCTCAACTCTTACATCATCACTGCCACTTTTTTCCCTATACACTCAATATTTTATTCAATATTTTTCCCTGTTTCTGTATTTTGCCTTGAGCAGCTGTCTAATGAGCAAATGGCAAGAGTTGAGTGCTTCCTTGCTATGACAAGGAATAACAAGCTTGTTTTTTTATTTTTTTATTTACAACAGTAGCCACAACAGGGGCCAGGCTGTAAGATATATTTTAAGTATCATTCTTAGAAAAAGTTTACCCACAAAATCTGTAGTTGCATCATCAAAGTGGTGGAACGAGGCACATCCTTGACAACAGAGTGATTAGGATGTTGCTTTGAGACAACTAAAGATTTCAGAGCAGCAGACTGTAAAAAAAAAGTCTGAAATAATTCCCCTGAATGAAAAAGGAATGATTCCTCATTAGTCAAAAGGTTTAGATTGCAAGGACCAGCACATATCCAGCTCTGGATACTCAGATGAGAAAACTTCCATTAAAGTTCCTGCAATCTGAATTATTGTCTCTTCTTCAGAATATTCGAAAAGCAGGATTTGATTGAAAAAAAAAAACCTTCATCAAGACTTGTACCTGATCAGGAGACTTTATCACTCTGGTTCCAGACTAAACGATTGGTATGTATCAACAGTACACTGGCACTGGCTAACACATGGGCCAACAAAACAAGTGTGACAGACATCTGGTGAGGAAATGGAAAGCTGCCATGTACTATGACAGGAAAATACAGCCGACAGCCCATGCGAAGCTCAAGATGGATGTCAGAGAATACAATTCAAACACCCTTGACGTACTCTTGGAATAAACAAAGTTTTTAAATGATCTTGACAGCAGTTTGCTATATGCATTCCTAATGCTGATCAGCAGTGAGTCTGACTTCCATTTCTCTAATCCCAACACAATAAATACAAGCAAGAAATGACTATAAAAGTGAAAAAAAAACATGTTTTTTCTTTGGTTATGAGAATGTCAGATTGTACAGAAGACGAACTGTTGGTTTTGTTTTGTTGATTCATTTGATCAGCAGCATATTTAGTCAGTAAAATTTATGCACTTTGCATAGCAACTTCAAACTGGTTAAATTATGAAAATGATGACAGTGTAAACAAACAAATATTTGGTATGAAAATGAATAATTATCCCTTTAAAATTCATGTCCCAGTAACATGCTTTTTATTGTCAAGTGACTCAACAGCAAAAATTCATAATCATAGACTGGTGCATTACCAATTTCTCATCAGATCTTAAGTGAGGCAAATGGATTCTTCTGTCTGGTACTGTTGTATAACCCGGACTCTCAAACCTCTCTATCATTCCTGGCTAGCCGACCTTTACAGCACAGGTTTTCTGTTTCTGTGTCAGACATTTGACTATTATTAAATCCCAAGTTTATTCTAACTCAGGCTATGTGAGGATTGGGATAAGTTCTAGCCCCTTGCAATGAATATATGAAGGGCCATTTGTATCATTTTTCTTCCTAAAATAACAGATCCAGAGTCAGGCCACTTGATCACAGGCAACATTTCCTTTTTCATTTTTCTTTTCTTCAATTTGTTTCCTTCTTTTTTTAGGTTCACAGTATCTTTATCATCATTCCACATTATACAACAGAATTTAATTACATGACTGCAAAGGTCATAGTCTGATTCAGGTTTTTCTTTTCAAACAAGAAGGCGTGGTTCATATGAATTACTGTAGGTGTGCACTTTTACTGTCTGCTGACAGCAGAGAATAGAAAATAAAACCGAATGGTAAATTCACTTGTCATACTGTATGTAGAGATGAGCTTAATATAGCCATCAGCAGGGTCTGAAATCAGTTCTCTCAAGGTGTATTTATTTATTTATTCATTTTTTTGCCTGTCCTGTTCTGACAGGTTTGGCAAGTAGAATTGTTGGTCTTGGTGCCTCATTGTGTCAGAACAGATTTAATCTACACCAGCAGAAGGGTAACTTACTTCTCCTGTTGTGTAATGGACTTTATTTGACTTTATGAAACACAGACTGTGTCTGGTTTTAGAGATGGAGTGGCCATGCAGAGAGACAAGGACATTTAAATTATTTTAATTTTTATTTTCAATTATATTAAATTGACTAGCCTTTGTGTATGTGTATATATGCCTTTTTCCCCCTATTGTATACAATACAACGGGCACATACACAATGTGCCAGTGTTTGCTGATTTTAAGATCTACATAGTGATATTGAACAGTAACTTAACATGTATCTGAAATGCCTGCTAACACACTTTAAGTCCAAAGATCCATCCATCCATGAACCTGCTTCTTCTTGTTCTGGGTTGCAGGGGGCAGGTACCTATCTCCACCAGTCTTTGGGCAAGAGGTGGGGGACACCTTGGACAGTTTGCCAGTCCATCACAGTGCTAAGTCCAAACATCTTTTTCTTAATCATATTTTCACCTCTCCAAGTATGTGAAGATGGCTTTTATAAGAAAAATGATGGAAGTGATTTGGCAGTATTATCACTTCAAACTAAGATGTTTTCTAGGATTTTAAACACTCTTTTTAGTATTAGTATTGCAGTGTATAAGTATTTAGTACTGCTATCTTATCGCTTGGTAGAGTAAAACCATGTTAAATTTTGCTTACAAACAGCCAGTTGTGTTAAAAGCAGTAGGAGTGACTTTAACAGCAGCTTGGCAAAGAGGGTGAAAGTTCACACAACCACAAAGCCTGGTGACCTTTAGAATTACTGGCCACAGGAACAGACAAATAGGTGACAGCATTCTGTCAGGTCACATCAGGTTGAAATGCTAACAAGTACAGAGTTGTAAAAAAAATGAGAAGACTTTTTAAACAAGGCAGTCAGAATACTATGATTTAACCTGTATAAGACCTACAGGCTGTGATATGCACTGACACGTCTACATACATGTAACTTCCTGTTTACCCCTCAGATGAAGCCAGTGCAGTCAAGTTTAATGGGGCTACTCAGTCAATCTTGTTTTTGAAGACAAGTGGGCAAGTGTGATAAGCACAATTGCAAAAGGGTTGTCTGTCTTTTTGACAGGTACGGGTCACATGGAGGATTGAAAAAAGATGGAATGGTGAGAATACTGGCTGTTTCTACAGAAATAATGGGGACATACGTGCAGGAGAAGCAATAGAAAAGAAATAGTAGCCTTCTATATCAAACTGGGGGGGACACTGACCATAACCAATGTCCGCCTGGATGGTGTGTGAAATATGGCACTGCTAGCTCAACTGCAGCTTTGTCAACACCCTGCTGTTGTATCTGTCCATTGGATAGTCCCATTTAAATGCATGAGAGCACCTCTCACAGCAAGCAAGAAAAAAATTAAAGAAGACTGAAGTCTTATTTTCTTATTTTCTTTTGGAGATTTGGTCTTAGCAGCCCAAGGAGAGAAGAGGAATAGTAAATTGTTGCTTTCATTAAAACTTCAAGGAGTCAGTTTCATTATGAAAGTTCAAAGGCAATGTGAAATGTGTGTGGCTTTTCCCTCCTCCATTCTCTCTCTATGTGCCTCTTTTTGAAAAACGGATGGTGTGACTATTCCTTGTAATCTTATCCTCAAGGGGCCAGTGCATAAGAATGTACATATAGTTGCCAGTTTCCTGTCATGTTCACATCATGCATAATGAGGTATGGCACAGCTTGCCAAATCTGTGCTACTGAAGGGTATACTGGGTTATTTAAACATGCTCAAGAACCGGACCTTAATTTCCTGTTTTTATATGGAATGTTTTCAAATTCACATAAGCCACCATGTTTTTTTTTGTTTTTTTTAGAAATTGATGGGATTACTGAGCAGTGATGCAGTGTGGATCAAAGTTTATATTGATAAGGACTATATTGGGTCCCAATCAGAGAAACAAAGCAAAACAAGCTTTTGTGATGAAATTTAACATTTTGATTAAAAAACTGGCTTTGTCTTAAAACCAGTGTTTTCAGGGTTGTGTTGAAATAGAAAACTGCAGCTTGTTTTTTTTCGCTAAATCAGGAATTCTAGTAATGTGCTTATGTCTTGTGGTGATTATGAATATCGTGGTTAGTTCATGTTTGTATGAGACTGAAGTCCATCCTTCCATCTGTCCATCTATCTTCACTTATCCAGTGTCAGGTCACAGGGGCAACAGATTCCGTTCTCCCAGTGACATTCTTCAATATTTTCTGAATTATGTTGCCAAGGTAACTCTAAATGCCACAGACCCTTGATAAAGCACATGTGGTGCTCCTCTCAGTCACATTGATGTGCAATACATGCCATTACACCTGGCAGTTGGTTCTGTGGGGCATCTAAGGTGCCGTTTTAAGGAACTATGTTGCCAAGGTAAGCCAAAATTATGTTGACACAATAAGCTCTTTGGCCTGTTTTAGGAGTGTTTTATATTTATTTTCAATTAATATAACCATTGAATATAACCAGCCATTAACTATACCCACTTATTCCTATTCAAGATTGTGGGGAGCTGGTGCTTATCTCCACCAACCATTGAGTGGGGAAAAATGGTTAGAAACATGGACAAGTCAGTGATAAACCTGGGACTTAGCCTTGGGATTATTCTTCTTTCTGACTATCACCCTAGTGGTCTGAGGCTACGGCTAGGATTTACCAGAGGAAAGCCAAGGGAACCTACTCTGATTGACTCCATGTTAGCTACAAGGACCTGTTTTGACTGCGTGGAGCCGAGTTTCCAATTTAGACGACCTCACCTCCATAGCTACAAAAATACTACATTTATTACATGTAGCATTATCGCTAAAATAGGCAGGGAGATAGCTACACAACTGACACATGGAGCAAGTGAAGATGAGAGTGAAAGGGAGATAAGCCACGTTCAGTTAAGCTAAACTAGTTAGAAAACCTTAATATTCCAATAAAAGCTATGGAATGTTAAAAAACAAAAGAGAAAAGAGAATACAGAACAACTGTAAAAAAGTAATTATGGACTATTAAGTGAAACACTTTTAAAAATTAAGGGAATGAGAAAAATGGCAAGAGACCTTAAGGTGCAACAATCAAATGGTGCGACCGAGACAGAAAGGAAATGATACAATGTGTCCTACCACAAGAGTCAGAATGAGGTATGGATCCAGGCCTCTCTACAAACAAATGTATTTAAAATGTCATCACATATCTCATCTATGGAGGGAGTTGAGATTGTTTCTATGTCCTAGAACTTTGACTACACTACAGAGCCTTGATTAACAGTACATACTGTTCCCCAGTTACTTTGAAAAATAATTGTCCTTCAACTGTGAGGCACCTGATCCATCTGGTTACTGTGGGCTAATGTGCAAAGAACCCATGATCAAATGATTTAAAAGACAAGTAATAAACACGGCAAGTGAAAACAGACAACAGATTGTACAGAACATCTCCTCTTATATGCAGCCAATGACATTGTGACATTACAACTTATGTCAATATAGTACATGATTGAATAAAATTTGTCTAAATTGCATTAAAGTGCCTCACTGTGTGTTATGCTCCTTGGTGGCTGGAAAACCCTTGATGTGCCATAGCTTTGCCTTCCTTTGAAAGCTACCAACAGCTATGGTATTTGGTATAGAAGAACGCTTGTTTGTTTTTGCTTATTCCCTTCAGTGAACCCAAGCTTCATTAATCTTTCATAACATGCTTACTTTCAGACAGGTAATGTGAAATTATCTGGCAGAAGGAATGAAGTCTGAGCTCCATGGCTGGGGGCAGAACAAATGATTACTTGTTTGTGGGTGTGTTTATAGTTTTGTAGCCGCCGAGCCAGACTGACTGTCTGATATATTAAATGAATGAAAGCCATACAGCCAACTAATCCAGTCTTCCTCACTGCACCTCTACTAGTTTTTCAGTGTTCTGGAGTCTTTGTATCTCCCATTCAAAACCCACATAGTTAGTGTGAGAGGAGGTAACAAAACACTTTAACAACAGCACAAATAAGGGCTAAAGGTGGTCAAAGATACACAAGAGAGATGGGTGAGCAGGGGCAGATGAAAAGACGAAGAAGAGGTCAAGACTGGAACAGGCGGATAAAAAGTGAGTGACTTCTGAGGCAGTGCTGAAATGTTCTGATTGTCCCATGATAATTGAAAAAAGGTCAGTCTTCCTCTTCGCCCAGACTATGGAGTAAAAGATATGTGCAAACACAATGCCACACTTATATGTGTGAATATACATGCTTTCTTTCTGTTAGAGTGCTCTTTAAACTGACACAACTTCCTTTACTTCCTGCAACATACTGACATTTTAAATACCACAGCACTGTGATAAAAAGACTAAAGCAATGAAAGAAAGAATGGATGAGTTTTACAGAGAAGATATTTGATGGTTCTTATCTTTTCAGTTAGAAATTCAGTCATTTCTGCAGGGCTTAAAGGTCATTTCCTGTCACAAATTTAGAGTAAGTCATAGTATTTTGTATTTCTCTTCTCACGTTCCTTGTAGAACAAGTGACTAAACATTTAAATACTATAATCACATGCTGTATTTTAATGAAAAAGAACTATTACAATTTTGCCAATAGCTGCTTTTGAGACTTTTTAATCAGTCTTATAGTCATAGTTGCCAAACCAGACAAGTGTCAGTCCGGACAAACACAAACAAAATTTAGGTTGGTATTGCACTATTATAAAATAAATATTGTTTTCCAAATACAGATCAGATAAATTACAAGTTCTGGTGGAATGTAAATTTTTTATAAGGCCCTTGCAATGCAAAAGACTTGCCTGTAAAATGAACATATTCCGAAGAATAGAGATTTGAACCAGCTGATTCAGCTCAGTCACCATGAAAGTGAAGAGCAAGTAGAAGGAGAAATGGAAAAAAACTATCAAGAAAGCATGCTATATATACAAATATAAGACAGAAGTATTGGAAACCTTTAAAAGATAAGTAAAACAATCAAGACATGAGGACAGGGATCTGGTCAGAGGAATCCAAGTAAGAATTAATGAAGCTTTTAATGCTTATTTTATTTAGGATGTATATTTAAAACCATTGATTCTTGATTTACGTGTAGTCTGTTTTTCCATTAATGAATTGAAAAACTGCACAACTTATTTTTTAAACTTTGAAACAGCTACAAAAAGTAAGCAGTAGACGTTATCTACAGTAAATACTGGTAACACCGCTGATTGGGGTCAGCAGTCTCTTGGCAGCTTGTCAGTTTAATGGAACAGAGATTTGATTCCTGTAGGAACACTGCAAGCTGACCTTATGAGATGCATAACTTACCCTCCAACCTCTGTATTTTATGAAGTACATTTGCATTGCATATTGAGATTAGCTAAATTTGCTGATTCACTGCTGTTGTGTAACATAAACAAATCTACAGTTATTACTGTGGTGAGAATTACCATTAAATTTGCACTGAAGTTAGTACAGCCTCCTTGTTGCTATATTAATCTATTTTACCATAGTGGCATTTAAATGTCCAGTATTACTTTACTGTAGGTCTGTATGTTGATCACAGTGATAAACACTACAGAATAAATAAAAAAAAAACAACTTTGGCTGATTAACTCTAAAGACACTATAATAATAATATTAACTCCACAAGAATGCAATTACCGTATATACCCACGTACAAGTCGGTTTTTTGAGGAGTAAATTTCAGGTTTGAAGAGGGGTTCCGACTTATACGCGAGATATCAGGAAGATTGTTTTTTTTTCAGAGGAAAATGTCGACAGCTTGAGGACTGGAGCAAGTAGCCTACTCGGACGAGCGAACGATGTTCCTTATCAGCATGGATTATCAAAGACATGTTATATCTATTTATTAAATATATTGTTACATCCCAGGCTCGAAATGGGCAGCAACAAAGGTAAATTAAAAAGGTAGCTGAAACTCGCGCTCCCTCTCTCGCGCCTCGACCTGAAGACGTGCCAGACACAACTTCACTCTGCCGTCTAATCTAGAGGAGGGAGTGGACTCCACAGAAAAAGCGTCAAACCCTGGTAACGTGACTGATTTCCCCTCGTCTTTAGTGACAGGTGTGATCAATTTCTGCGACACACCTCCGTCACACTGCAGAACAGCCTTACCTGCGGAAACGCCCGATGCTTCACCTGTAAGCGCAGCTGCTACTGATACTAGATGATATGAACGAGCGTAAAAAAAATATATATATATTCCTGACACAAACTGATTCTGACACCGACTTATACGCGGGTCAATGCTAAATTCCTCAATTTTTCTGCTAAGAAAGAGGTCCGACTTATACGCAAATCGACTTAAATGCGAGTATATACGGTATAAACAACGTAAAATGAATCCACTTGTAATTTTAAATAACTATCCCACCAATTAAAAATCCTGGTTAAAAACCCAAAATAGAAGCCATGACAGTATAAACTATTGATAACAATGTATAATTCTATAATGTCTTATGTCTGATCCAAAGATGTCAACTATATGATCCAAAATACTCAACATAAGTGAAGTATTATTCTAAATACCCTGGTCAAGGACCAAGAAGATATTGTGCTTTTTAACAAAGCCATCTTTTGTAGAGCAAGCAAAACAACAATGACAGTGAGTAGTAGAGCAAAATTCCCCAATACTTAAGTACAAGCAGAATTAATTGCATGCAGGGTTGGATTTACTCTGCGCTGTTTTTTGTCTGTCAAAATAAAGTGTATTGTTTACCATTCACAGACATGAAACATCTGCTTTTAAGCTGTTAATGTTTCTTGATGGATCTGTTTTAAACCCAGCCATTGCAAGATGGTGTAAACAAGAATATTCACAGAAGCCACTTAATACAAAAAGACAAGTCACATCCACACAATGTGAAAATGCTTTTGACCAAATTACATTTTGCAGGGGTGGCAGTTTGCTTCCCCCTCCATTATTTTGTGTTGTGTCAGGCCTTGTTTCTATGTACTAGTCTTCTTTTGCCAGACTTTTTTCTTTCTGATAGATAATTTTGACAACATATTTGGCCCTATAAAAACAACTAGGTTAATGTTATTTACAAAAATATAACTAGAGAGAAATCTGTGAGAGGCTTACCAAAGAAATTCTGGAGTTATTTAAATTGACATTGGAAACAACATATTATAGGCTGTTTATATCAAATGATTTAATAATTTGACACGTTCCACTGTTCTGTTGTTATTTAGGTGAGACACCAGATCAAAGCAGTCCATAGGGCTACTAACACCATTTACTTTTCTAGAATTTACATCCAGTTGAAAGCAACATATGCAGAGAACAAATTTCCCTTCTTTTCTAAATAGGGGCTACATGCATTATAGTAAATTTTGTGAAAAAACAAGAACAAGAAAGAATCTATGAGTGGGTTTGTTATTTAGGAAAACATTGCAAAATGTGATCACTCTGACACTGGATGATGACTCCAATGTGCTCTCCCCAACCTACATGACATATTGTAGAAGAGGCAAGATTACAGTCAAATTTCAAAAAAGCTGCCGTCAGTGTGAAGGCAATCACAACACTGCTATGCTCAAAATACCCACCAAATAGGTTTTTTCCTGCAACTTCATGTTCCCAAGAAGGTATCGTCCTTACTGTGCTGTATACATCAGCGACACATAACTAAAAAGATTCTTCCAAATACACTCTTCATTGCAGTTTGCCCCAGGCCTGCTGTGGCATGATGCAATAAGTCTGCATCAGAATGCATTCACACAGGATTGAAAATGAAACCATGCTAGCACAATGTAGCTACATGATGATGTAGGCTAGGTATGAAACCAGTGTGGCAAGTCCTGATTTAAATTCACCATGATCAAGCAACACTGGTGTATATACAGTAGGGCCCAAATAAAGAATACCATGCTTCCACACTCAACCAAGGACTCACATTACACTGCAACCATAATAAAAAAACATTTTGGACAGATCACATCTTGTCACATAACGGGGAGCCCACTGTACACCTAATATCCCTTTAAACACTTGCTCAGACCCTACAACATCATCTACATGGTGTTTTTTTATGTTATCAGCCAAAGTGAAGGACAAAAACCAACATCATCAACAAATAATGTGATTGTTATGTGTACTGGTATGCATTTGGTATGTTTTTAATTGTGTTGTAATATTGTGGATATTATGATACGCTTTATACTATTGGAGTATCAATTTAGAGCCTTCAAACATGTTCAGTTATTTCACACATCATCAAACTGATTATCAAAACAAGACAGAAACAGAATGGAAAGCATGGACTCGTCCTTGCAGCTAACAAACAGCTTTTACCTGTAGAAACAGATTGTATTAAAGTAACAAGCAATGACCTTGTGAGTCCACACAGTTGTAGAAAATAATGGGTTTGAGTGTGACATTGCACTATAGTGTCTAACTGTGCAAACAAGTGCAACTTCCAGGGAAGGTGTCAACTATTGCAGTAATTCTAAAAGTTAGATGGATAAACCTTAACCCTCTGGGGACCAAGGGTTTTTTTGAGAAATAAACCTCGCCTGACTTTTTTTTGTTTAAATGCTACTAAAACTAAAAACTAAAACACCACCTTTCAATGCCCCATAGTGTCCTATACCTTGTTTTTTTATTTTGAATTGAAATATCATAAACTGCTGTGTAAATGAGGCTCCTTTGCTTGAAATAAAGAGTATTAGAATAAAAAAATAAATAAAAAAATTAGGCGAAAATTAGAATATCACACTTTATTCAAGAAAAACCCACACTAAATATCAATAAATAAGAAAAAAAAAAAATGACAACCGCGCGTCATGTGCAAAAGACAAAGGCTCTGATTGGAACACCGACTTTGACACGACACTGTATCCCTTGTGAATGGGCTAGAGCAATGCCGGAACTACCGTCTGAAAGCTTGGATTCTCCCGATTTAGAGGGAAAAAAAGTAAGTTTCTATCTTTTATGGTTCGGAAGCTATGTTCGATTAAACACAACAAGGTCCCTGGCATCGTCGACGATGACGGCGTCTCCGTAGCGTTAAGGCTCTGAGTTACTGCTAACTAGTATGCAAAGTGTATTTAGCTGTACTAAGATGCTATGGAAACACTTGAGTTACGCATTTTGTGTTACTGACATCATGCCTTTGATGAAGAAAAATTACCAATGTGTTAAAAGATAACTTATTTTGTGAAAAGAATTACAAAAATGTTCAATTTTTTATAGAGTTTATTAAACTAAAATTAAAATAAACATAAAACCAGCATTAGAGTGTTCAATAAATCATGTGTATTGTCAGTCATTGTTTTTCTTCTACTTGACTAATCATTGTGCATGACAGGACTTTGGTCGAGTGAGGATAACTCTGCATATAACTATGCAACTAAAATGTCACTGAGTATCACTTGTATGAGCCATGCAAGTCTGCTCTTTTTTTTCATCCGCCACAAATGTACTTTATCTGGTAATTTTGTTCCCAATTACTTCTCTGTCCCTTCTAGCAGGATGTTGTCAGCTTTAGTTATGTGGACCTGACCTGGGGGTCTTTTACCAGGGGCAATGTTTGACACTTGAAACATTTTCATAGCCAATAAAAGATGAAGGCAGTGTAAAATTCTCATCCATCTAAGATGAGAAGGTTTTTCTGATGTTTGCTTTGGGTTGCTGCATGTCAGGGTATAGCGTTACCACACAACTCATTATCATCTACCAAAGAAAAACTAAATAGATAAAGCTAGGGTTACTTGTGTGTAAAACAAATTATTTGTCTTTTACATGTTTATTTAAAATTTTGACAGCTACTGTGTGAGAGACAGGTCAGCTAGTATGGTCAACTGACTGCAACTTACCTTGTACGATGAGGTAGACCTGTGATGTCTTGGGTTGCTGCTTAGTTTGTATGGAGCAGGTGTATGACCCCTCATCATACACATCCACCTATAAACACAAATACAATGACAATAGTGATTTATATATTATCATAACAATATAATTGGACATTATTAAATAAGTTTTATACACCTTCAAAAATGTTGCTCAGTACTTTTGCATTTTTTAGCGATATGATCTACACATTCATCTTAGGTTTTTATTTTAAATCTTTGTTATTCAGATTAGTTATTTTCAGAATTACTATCTATGATTTTTACTTGCAATAACGATATGAAGCTGAAAATATTTCTCACAATAAGGAGTGATCACATTAAATTACAACGCTAGTAGAAACTAAATTTATTTTCTTTCACTGCCCAGCAGAAAGTTCTTTAACTTTTTTACCTCTTCATAATTTAGGAAGGGGCATACGTTTGAAAAAATATTCCAGCCTATTTCACATTTCCATTTACCCATCCATCTTATTTCTAAAATCACTTGTTCCTGTGCAGGGTCAGAAGGCCAAAAGGCTATCCTCAGCAATCATTGGGAGAGAGGTAGAGTACACCCTGGACAGATCACACATCCATCACAGAGTTACATAGAGATAAATGATTATTCACACACACACTAATTAACACTGTGGACCAATTTAGAGTTCCCAACTAACCTAAAATGTTTTTGATCTGTGAAAGACACCAGAGTCCCCTGGATGAAATTTATACATGTATGGAGAAACCATGCAAACTCAAGGCAGAAAAAAAAAAAAAAAGTTTTTCCATCAAAAATGAAATCATTCATTCATGTTAACTTATGAATTAAACTATTTAAGGGCAATCATTCATTCAGGGTTTAACTCATAATAGTCAGCATTACCTTTTGTATGCGTAGACTATATTCCAGCTGTCCTTTAGTAACCAGGTCTACTCTAGGGTCCAGGGACCACTTGTCATGTCCGGCAAAGATGATGTTGGATCGATTGAGCCAGGCCACCTTGGACACTTTGTCATCAACATAGCACCTGCAGTCACAACAGCAAAGCACGACGTAAGTTGAATGAAACAAACAGCTTGGTTCCTCATTACGGGATGTAAATTGAAAATGCATGGGCAATTTCAAATTAGGAAAATAAATAATAGGAATCTGCAATTTGATGGACTCAAAGAAAGAAACATTTATGAACATGAATACGCCCTGCAGCAAACAGCTAGGCTTGTTTTTAGAACACAATACTGCTAGGTCAATCTTAAAATGACTCTTTAAATGAAGCAGTTTACTTCATCAGACACTTTTGGTGTTAGTCAAAAAGTCTAAACCCAAATCACCTTATGCTCTTGTCTTACATGATTTCCTCCAGCCACTCTTTCTCATTCTGGTTTCCCTTGAAATGTCACTCCCTGTTTACAATCTTTTCCTCTTCCTCTTTCTGATAAATACATCCTTTTTAAAAAACGATTCTGTGATGCTAGACACTACTTTGTCTAAAACGCTGTCAGAGCATTGTGTCAGGTAAGCTTAAGCCAAAACGTCTCCCATGGGGAGCAAGAGAGACGAGCATCCTCCTAATGAATAAATGTAAATGTGAAGGGACGTCAAAATAAATGAGAAAGGATATCGTTTGTAATGGAAGCTGGCAATAGATATGCAGGAACTGCAAATGAATGCAACTTCCTGTGCCTTGGCAATGCATTTCCTTTGGATTAGGTTACAGTGAAGTAGCTTTGTTCGGCAATTGGTTGTGTTTGGTAGTTGACTTCAGGTTAGTGACAGTGCAGTCACCCCAGTGTGTGACTCAGCTGGAGGTGGATATCAAACTTTACTTACATCTTGAATCCCTGCTGATAATCTCTGTATTGATCTGTAATAACTGACTGTATTTATTGACTCTTTCACATATAACTTTTACTTTTCTTTTTCTGAATTCATCATTGATACATATGATTACCTTAAATTCCCAAGTATTTCGCTGAGTTTCCTTGAAAGGTTAACAAAGTTTGAATAACAATGTAAACAATATTAATTTACATTTTTATTAACCAATGTTTTATATCACATACTTATAATTTTACATCACATTAACAACAATATTTAATAATATTTATATTTATAGAAAAATGCAAAGATGAAACTATTTCATTGTTGTTTTTTTCTTGATGTGAACCTTAAAGGGTTAAAATACTTCTTTAAATGATATCACTTAAGATTTTTGGACACCAAATAAATGACACAATGGAGGAACATGTTGAATTGAATCAGGTACTTATAGTCAGGGTAATTTGAAAATCCTGTTACTTTTAAAGGATCATAAAGAAAATGTGTGAAGTATAAAATACAGTCTGACTCATATTTAAATCCATATGAGAAGAGACATTTTTATTCTTTTTCCTTTGACCTGTAATATTTATAAATTCTCCATGTAACTTTCTGATGAAAGGTTCAAACACATTATTAGAATTTTTATATCTCTTAAAGAATTGTAAACTTTAAAGGAAAAGGATTCCTTCTGCTTAATGCAATTAATTGTGAACAACATCTTATAAAATGGAACCCAGTCAACACAAAGATTTAAATTAAACACATAACCTCATGTAATCAATTTTTTTCTAACCTTTTTTGTATTGATCTGTTTTTTCCAGCCAAACTGAAAGTAAAAAAAAAATAGTATGCACTCCATTTGATTTTAATTTTAATCTAGATAATGATCACGTAATTCACACAGACACTGGTACTTTTAGGAAAGGGTTCTGACCAGATATGGATCAAACTGTGAGGATGAGACAGGTAGCCAATAAATAATTTACTTCCAGACTGTGAGTTCACATGGCACCCTTTTTTTCCTGGTAGAAAAGTGTTGACAGGGTGCTGGAGAGCGCTTCCTGTTGACGTTTCATCATAAAAGCATTCTGTCGCAGCGGGTCTCTTTTGTTGACATGACAACCTCTTGACATAATGTTTTCGCTTTATTTCTTGTTTCATGGTTTGCCAATTTTACTCATTTACTCACTATAATCAATTGGTAGTTCGGCTGTTTATTTGTTCATTTGCAAAGTGAGTACTAAATGGACACTTTCATTTATCTTTTAAATAAATGAGCTTGTTAAAAGTTAAATACTTGCAGTGGGAGAAGGTAGTTCTCTGTGCAAAAGCCTGATTCCAGGCTTTAGGGATTAAACAGGAAACAATTTAATATACTCGCTATCTCTCCAAGTACCATCTATAAAATGCAGTACTTACAGAAATAATGAGGCCCACAGAGAGGCTCTGTGTGGGCTTCTTGTCACCCTGTGCTGATCCATAGAACAGACTGCAGGCCAGTTTCACTTCAACAGACTGCTTTAGCTTTCTCCCTGTGATGTCATTGGCTAATTATCAGCAGAAGCATTTAGTGTCTTGCTGATTTGTTTCCAAAAAAAAAAAAATGTTTTCTTTATTAATACATTCTTTTTTTTGTATTATTTCTGTCTAAAACACCATTTCTCACAGGTTAGGGCAGACTGACATATAAGTAAATAAATAAATGTTTTTTTTCTATGAAAAATTGACACCAGTGCCTTTCTGAACTTTGGAGATTTGTAACCTTTAAAAAGCTGATCAGGCTGAACAAAAAAGATAAAATGCTCCTAAGCAGTCTGAGTGCAGTATATTCCCTTTCTTCTTTATTGAGAACTGAAGATGACGTAACTTTAACAATTCAGAAACTGCAAGCTGTTTTTCTTTTTCTTTCATGTAAGTTTCCTGTGTTAGTGACTAATCTGATAAAACATGTGACCCAAGTTTAATGGTGTTACTTCACTATTGTGTGAGATTAAACATTGTAAAGTTTAAAAAATGTAAAATCATATTTTCCAGTTTTACTTTGTTCTTTTTACGTGTGTTCCAATTATGTGACATTTATGCACTGATCATAAGTCTGTGCATATGCAACAATGCATATCTCAGTGCATATGTTGCAGCCAAAAATATTAACCAATCAACATGTAGTGGACAGAATATTTCCTATTTCCCAACGCAAATTAATTGAATTGAACTGAAGTCTTGAACTCAGACTCTGATAGGTGTAGTTAGCCTTAGTATACTTAGCAGCACTATTACAATCATCCTCACATGCTTTCATTGGTTTTCCAGTCTTCTTATATCCAGATTTGTTTATTCAGCCAGGATGCCTCTCATCCAGATCCGGTTCACCACTTTCTGGAAGTTTCCTCTAAACTATTACCTGTTCATCAACTCTCCAGAGCAGAGCTGGATAAAACAGCACTGAAATCACGCGCACGATTTATTGATCTATAGATCACCTCGTCTTGCCCTCCATTTCCCCTGTCTGCCATAGAACTGCTCACATGTCCAAAGGGTCCCAAAAACCCATAGCTCAGTCTGTAGAGCCTTCTGAGTTGTCACTATTTTCTGTTCTCACTAATGAGCACCTGCCTCAGAGGTGGAGAACATCCTATCACTTGTCAGAGCTGTTGTCTGCCTGTAGCTCCCACTTTTGTATCTGTCAAGGTGGGTTTTTGCAGGACCAGGTTGTTCAAGCTGTGCTGAGATGCAGCTTGAACAATAACAAGAGCATAGCTGTCTTCAGTTGGTCTGACTGCAGTCATTTTCATTTAGTTTCTTGCAAGGAACTTCTTTTTATTAGAATAATAAGCCACAGCAGAACAGTTATTGATACAAATGCATCCCCTTAATAAGCTTCTGGTTTAAAAGTGACGCAGTATATCTCTTATTCAGTTATTTATTTAACATGACTTTATTCATTTGATTATCTGATAAAAAAAATCCATTCTTTTTTCATTTCAACAGCATCTCTTCAGCGGAGTCCTGTGTCCAAACCCTGTAGGAGACTCTTCAGTTTTCACTGATATAAAAAAGCTAGTAAATGTTAGAAAATGTCAGCAAAAAAAAACTTTCTCAAAGCACTTTTTTCCAAGTCCATTTGATCCCAAAGTTGTTTATCAGCCTCCTCAGACAGTATGTTTTTCAAAGGGTCTGTATGTGATGGATGCTTAAGTTTCTGTCCAGCGCTGCTTTACCCTGAGCTTTGTTGATAGATGTTGCGCTGTTGGGATCCTTTTCTGCCCCAATGTGTGCTGTGTCAGTATGAACTGCCCAATATGCTGCGGTTGACAGGGAACTGTGTGGGCTGACAGATGCTTGGGCCAGAGCTGCTGAGCTGGGCTTGTGTTGACAGGAGGGCTGGGCTGTATGGATCCCTGCTTAAGGGCTAGCCCTAGGGGGGGGGGTACCAAAGACCGTACTGGAGCAAGAGAGGGAAACTGTGTTGAGAAGAACGATGTGCCAAGATTGACACATCGTGTCACATCATTTGGTACTCTATCAAAACCCAACTCTTCTCATTCATCTTTCCTTTTTTACATTTCTTACCTTTTAATAAAACGGTTTTCCCTTCCTCTCATATACTACCAGTTTTTCTGTCTTGTTCTGCTTTCTAGCACTACAACTCCTGTGTCTTAACCTCACGCTCTCCCTTTGAATTTTTTTAACCATCAAATTGGCTTGAAGGTACATCAGTATAATATGCTGGAGTAGATTTTTGGGTATGTTAGAGCAAATGGCTAGCCTTCCTGCTATTTGGATAGAAACACAAATCCTTTCTCTGAAAGAGGTAAACAACATGTTTCAGAAATCAATAAGGTTTAAAGGTGAGACTTGCAGACTGTGTGATTGGTGTCTTGTGGGCACGAATATGTTCTGGGTTTTAAATACGTTTGACTGAGGAGATACATCAAACCCCAGGAGAAGGGAGAAAGAAAGAAAGGCACCTCTATAGAAAGCTTTTGAACAGAACCAAAGCTAAACCTGCATATTAAATTAAAGTCAGGTCATTCCATTTCTATACAGCACTCTGAACCATTTCTTGCTCCAGATATTCTCTGCAAAACAGGTTAAATGTATCTCCGGTAAGGTCTGCAATTGTCCCACAGGACAAGGCTTAACAGAAAAACAACAAAAAAGGTGTTTGTTGAAATACTTGCAATGCTGTTTTGTTGTAGATTTTACGATTCACTCCATCATTTAATATTTAAAACACAAATACACACACAGAGAATAAAGCTAAAGCATTCCCTCACTGACAAACTGCTTAACATTTTCTCTTAGGATGCATTCCCACCAGCCCTTTTTAGTCCGCTTGAATCGAACTCTAGTTCGTTTGCACAGAAAGTCTGGTTCGTTTGGGGAGGTGTGAACGGGCAACCGAACTCTGATTCGGCCCAAACAATCGAACTCTAGTCCGCCTAAAAACGTGGGTCTCAAAAGCAGGAAGCAGACTATATTGTGCAGCCGTCTCAGCTGCCTCGTATTGTCTTGTAATCTGCTCATTCTGAGTCCAGTGCTGCAGAATATTGATCTGGTACATTCACCAAACATAAAAGATCCCAAAACCACCAGAATCTGCTGCTAGTCCACGTTTGTTTATGTTTCACTCTCCTGCGGCAGCGCCAGGAAGTGCAGTAACAAGTATTGCAGAAACTCCACAGCGCCACCACAGGCGGGGGTGTAACATGCTCCAAAGGTTATTTGGTTCGGTTCATAGAGTGCAGTGTGAATCCAAACCGCACCAACTAAAAACAGCAACAATGCTGCAATTTTGGTCCCCAATCGAACCGAGTCCACCGGACTATCAGTTGTGAATACAGCCTTAAATTATATGATTAGGCAAGTTAGAGCTGCTGTTATGTGGAACAGACACATGCAAGCACAAATGCAACATAATAAAATAAAACATACTGTCCCTTTATGCAGATGTGTGCTTTTTGAGACTGTGGTTTGGCTAATTAACACACAAAAATGGGTAAAACTGGTAAAATATCTTTGCAATGTGGAGTTGACACAAGTGGCAAAGAGGCTGCATATATTAAAGTTATTTCAACAGAAAAAGTATTTCAAACTTGTTCATGAAATGTTTTTATGGTGGCTCAGTGACAGTTAAAAAGAGAAGACATTGATACATCGGGGTTATTGATTTTCAGTAATATAAATTTAAAAGCAAAGATCTTATAAAGAGGACAGACACCGTTATATTACCAGCTGACTTGTTATCCTGTTGAAGTAGATTTTTGTCTGTCTCTCGGTTTAAGCTGCTTACACTGACGGCCTTAATGACCACTAATTGCTCACGGCAAATCAACACCTGTGAGCTTTAACACAGCAGATCCAAAACCAAAACACTGAAGGATCATTTGAAGCTGTCAGAAATCCTTTTGCACAATTTGGAAATCTCTGTGTGTTGACAGTATACATGTGACAAATCTGATGATTCGATAGATTTAGAATTCTGAAATTTAGAATATCTGTTTCTTGACTGACTGGAGTTCAGCTCTGTATGTTGGGATAATGATCACTTTGAGAGGGGGTTCTCTCTATGGAAAACAAAGCAGAGCAGAGACAATGCAGAGTTGAATGGTATCACATCGTACTGTGTACCAAATAAGGAAGCAAATTCCTGAGAGGGTAGCTTTGTTGTTTCCATCCACTAATCAAACTCTAGGGACAGAGATAACTCTCTGTTCTTTGAGAAGTGACTGAGAGAAAAGACTTGAAGTGATTATCATTACTCAGTGAAAGACCCGTTATCTGACCCTGCCTTTGTGCATTAAAAGATGTCATGATATGAGTCATTTACGTTTAACTCCACGTCCAGGATTGGCTGCACTTCCCAGGCTTATTCTCCAAATATTGTATTGATAAACTCTGGTAGGTCTTTGCGCATGATCAGTCATCCAGTAATGAATAACATTAGACATTTGACTAACTTCAGTTCAAATTTTATCCTAAAATAAATTTTGAATTGGCAGCACAAATTTTAAAACAGTTTGTCTAATCATTTACTACCGAAATACTTAATTTGAATTCAATATAATCTTATTTTGTCATATTTTTCAGTGTTTTGCCGAGACAAATACATGATGATTTTAGATGCACTTTTGCTTCATATTTCCATTTTTACAGTGATTATTTTATATAAACCCATCACAGTCAGTTTCAGTGTTATATGTTTAATATTTAATATATTTTCATTAATTTTCTTGTTCCTTAGAACTGGAAAAAAAAAATCCCAGAAATCCCACAGGAAGCCTCTTCATCTTAGTTTCCATGCATCTGTGTTTAGAGAAAGCCTGGACGTCCACAGTAGGGGGAATTATTCATTTAAAATAGCAATAAATCATGACTTCTCACATGTTAAATTAATAGTTACTGAACATGGATTGTGTTTCACATGTACCAGTGCAGTTTCATTTTTATATGTAATGTGTTTTGTAAAGACTTTTACATTTTAAGTGCTTAACAGCAATTGGTAGCAAATTGTGAATCTCCAAATCAGGCCTTGCACCATCAGGTTTCAGCTTTTCCGACAGCCTAGTGGCTGAGTTGCTTAAGTCTGAGCAGCTGAAGTCACATTAATGAACATGCATGCACAGCAGCAGTAGTTTTGTTTAATATTTAATCAGAAATCAAAGAGATTACAGTATTAAACTGTCAAACTCTTCTCCTTCATGGTTTTAATCCATAAGCCATAGTTAAAACATCTGGTCTTTTTTTTTTACAGCATTTGAGGTAAACAGTTTTTTTTCTTCTAGAAGTTTATCTTGTAGTGTTTGAGATTCAGGTGACGCCCCCGCTTCTTTCCAAATCCCTTCCTTCTGGGTGCCATATCTAGTGACATTGCCAATCTTAGTGTGTCACAGTTCTCTGTCTTTGCCTTTGCTGTAAAACTCAATTTCAGTGCAGTTATCGTCTTTCATAGGGTCATCCTGTTAAACTTCTGAAGTGACATCCAAAGCACTCGTCCTTTTCCCCCACTCCTCGTCTCATCAATTTTACAGTTAATGCCAATTTCTCCAGACCACCTTTCTCAAAAAAAAATGTTCAGAGAATTACATCTGTCTGGTCTTTATATCCCACAACAGTTTTCTACCCACATCAGCTCTAATCAGTAATTTTTCATTAAGCTTTTTTCACACCGCCTGCAAAGCGCCATGAAGCTGAGCGGAGCTGTGTGCCCAGCTGCTCGCCTGTTCACACCAGACGCATCTTTCTCCTCGCCGGTCCACAAGCGCTTCCACTCATGTGTTCATTCAGAGCTATTTTTTATCCTGGGGATGTAAATAAAATAATAAAAAAATTGAAGAGAGCTTGTATTCATTTATTTTGACATCGTTCATCTTGACTTGACTTCGACTCCTGTCTCTCTCTCAGTCTCTCCCGTTTGAGTTTAGACACCCAAAAACCCCACCCCCCCTCAATGTAGTCAGCTCACTTCGTTGCACTGTGTGTGTGTTTTGTTTATTTTCATCTCTGTAGTTTGTTTAGATACACAAATATGATCGCATTTATCAATTGCGGTATTTTATTTTGAAGAATCACTTTATTTTAAAAATTGACCAGATGGTTTCTTGTGTCTTTACCTGATCAACCAGGCCCAAGTCTTTGACAGAATACTTTACAAAGACATGAGGGCCTGGAGCTGAACCGCTGTCTCTCAATTTCGAAGGCGGGCTTAGCCAGTTGAGAGAGAACCAATCACAGAAACCCAGAAGTGACGCAACATATGTTAAAGCGGATACACACGAGGCGCAACAAAAACAAAAGGTTTAGCAAGCGGAGCCGTAATGGTAGCTACAGAGCCGTGGTTAATGGAGGAGAAAAGACGAATATTAATGACAGTTGTCGCTTTTGTGTCAAAAACTTGTGAATGCGAGGTGTCATTGCACACTCGGTTCACGTATTTGACCGCCCCAAGCAAACACTGTGCAAACACTTCATCCACAGCCGAGTCCGCCATGTTGAATGTTGTGCTCTGGGTGGAAAACGCTAGTTCTGTGTTTTCAGGATGACGCACAACAAAGGTGACATGTAATTGGTCCGTCTAAAAATTTGACACGGAAATGATCGCGTGTGGCTCCAGTGTCAGACCCTTCTGCATTTGAACATAATGCAGGAGGATCTGATTGGTCAGGCTACTTGTGTCTTGGTGTGACTTCCTGCCAAAACGCTCGCGGCTTGCACAAAAAATAGACCCAGCAGGCCGCACTGCTTCATACGTAGTCATGTGGTGTAGTTCACGCGTCTGCCGTGAACTACACCATAGGGTAGGAAGCGGTCTCTGTTGTGCTTTGTTTCCACGTCCTGAACTGTAATTTGACGCTTCCTTTTTGTTCCTTGTGATGACGACTGACCTGACAAGCAAGAGACGGTGAAGATTCTCCCTTTGAAATAAAACAGCTCATTTTTCTTGACCTAACCGACTGTATTTTAATTCTCCCTATCAAGATTGTTCAATAGATTTAAACACGTAGCCATCTACAGTCATTATGTTTCTAACAAGCAACTGATTTAAAGATTTCCTGCCGAGGCAACATGATATTTTCTAGTGAGAAATCAGAGCTCGTCGTGTGCTTGTCAGGGTGGAAGAAGCTCTAGCAATTCTGTTTTCTGTCTCTTCTTTGATTTAAAAAAAAAAGTCAGCACAACTTCAAGTTTTTCTCCTTCCTTTTCTCTGCTTTGTGTTTTCATGTGTGAGGGAGAAGTGGCTGCACGTAACGAGCTCATGACAGATAGTGGCTCATTGAGATGTAGGCAGGAGGATCTATGGCGAGGGCAGGATGCTGCCATTAAATCTCAGGAGATGTACTGTGCTTCTTCCCTCTATCATAATTTCTCTCTTTGTCACTCCCATTTTCCTGACTTATCCTTTTCACTGCTTTGTACCCTTTGTGACTGTTTTCATCCTTTTCTCTCAGTCTTCAATTCTCATTCTTGTCTCACAATTTTCTTCTATCACCTCTCCATCTTATCAACTCCCTTTTTTGTTCTACTCTGTTCTTTTTTCCTTTTCCTCTTAGTAAAGCCCTTATGGAGTTAGACAGACTGGAGCAAACTGGACAAATGTCAAAAAGTTTTTGTATGCAATGGAAAAACTCTGGTAAATAGATTGTGACCACAAATTTCTTAAAGAGGCCATTTCATACAAATTTCATGAATTTGTGGTTATTTCTTAAGTATTAACCTATAATATGAAATATTTTATATCTAAAAAACACTGATTTCCTGATGGGAAACACTGATTATCAGACCTTTCAATCTCTCTGCATCAAAATTCAGCTGGTTCCATCAGGCTTTGGGCAGCAACTCATTAATATTCATTATTTGAATTTGCTGGACTCAGATTGGCTAACAAACTAGCCTATGAGAGCAAGGTATACTGTTTTCTGCCCCGCTGCGCATGGCAACAGCACACGTAGTGTCTTCCGGTTTGATACGTCTTATGCTAACAGCTTTTAGCCAGCAGCATGCTAGGCGTGGTTTCCACTGTGGGAGCTACCGATAACTAACGAACAAAGGAGTTGTGATGAAACAAATAAAGGCCGTTCAAACTCGGGTTTTATCACCACCTGCGTAGTTTGAGAGATAAAAACTGAAAGAGAAGTTGCTGACCTGTTTTCACACCTACTATGAAAGTAAGAACACATGTGGAGCTAAAATATTCAACAGAAACCTCAAAAAAACTGTTTTTAATGGAAGGGCCTCTTTAAACTTGTAATATTTGTTATTTTTCAGCAGGGGTTTCCTGCACCTTTGTTTGTGTAAGTGCACACTGATGTTTTTATTTTGTTCAAAAAGGGCAAGAAAATGATACAATTATTATTGCTATTGACAGACGCTCACCTTATACAGGTGCAAATTATACTCATTACTCCACAATCACTGGCTGCAGTACCAACCTTTTAAAGTATTTTGTCGCCTTTGCAGCATATTTTCATTTCAACATGCGACTTGCTCTTATTATTACAAGATGTCACACAAGGCCTCGTCTCTTGGTGTGCCACTGCTAAATGACTGCCTCATTTCTCTTGCTCGCCACATTTTGCTCTTATGTGATCCATCACTGCGTTCTGCTTTGGTGCATTACAGGTACAAAGAGGTAAATCAGTTGATTATGCAGTGCAAGTGAAGGACTGCCAAGAAAAGGAATAAAGAAGATGTTTTTATAAGCAAGGACAAAAATCCCAGACTTGGCTGCTTAACAAACAGTGACATCCATGTTTCATATTTTATTTTGCTGGCCAGGTTTACTATGCATGGTTCTGTGAAAAGCTCTTGAAAACGTACAAAGAAATAGTGACAGGCCCTGCACATCTTAATAAGATTCCACTGATGTGTAGTACAGCTGTGAAATAATAATAATAGTTGAAAAAATGCAGGTTTTGAAATCATTTATATATCCAGCTTCTCTTAAATGATAGTGTCTAAATCAAAGAGCAGGTTTACCAGAATGTTCCTTTTCAGATAAACAGCTTTTACACTTTTTTTGCATAAAAAGGATTTACATTTTTGTTGGTTAATTTTCTAAATACAAAGCCTGCCACTTGATATTCGACTCTCTGCAATGTTCATCATTTGTAAGCAGACTGAAGGTTAGACCACAGTTTATAACAAGGCTTTAGAATATCACACGTCTGACTGACAGATGCCACGTCAAGTAAGAAGGTCAGAGAAGGCTGCTGTGATTTGCTGTGAGGGCTGTACCACTTATAGACTTGGAGGAGGAGGGAGCTAAATCAATGACAGCTATTCATCTCATTAAAGTGAATACTTAAAGGTGGCAGGGGTTACACTTTGAACACTGTCATGTAAGGGCTGAGTAAGCCCCTTCAGTGATTTAATATATGTGATGTATAGAGTGGAAGTTCGTATCTTTTCCTTATTTGAATTTTTTTTTTTTTGGTTTTTAGTCTAGGAAAATGTCACGGAAATGTGCAATGAAATTTACCCAAACCCAGGAGAATTTTCAGAATTCTGGGTGAACCAAGGCCCTGTTAACACCCGGCACTAACATCCATAGGTGATCCAATTGCATTTGGATGTGGCTTAAGTTCTCTATTTGCTTTGAAAAGATCTTCACTAAGACCACCTTTAGAAATGAGCAAGCATGCTTTGTGTTTATACTGAGTTGTAAAGCTCCTTAGAAGATGTGAAGCTGTTAGTTTGGTGCTGTCACACAGTGTGGAACAACTGATAAGGTCCAATTCTTTTCTGTTTTGCAGGATAGCAAACAAAGCAGTACAAAAGGTTAGATGAGGCTGACAGGGATCATTTTTCCACCAAACATCAGGGATGCTGGTCTCTTCCCACAGGACTGAAGATGCCAGAAAGGAGGTTGGTTGGCACACTACCCCATCTTTTTAGCCGATGGCATCCTTACACCTATATACAGGCAAAATAATTAATGTTGGCTTAACACCATGCACCCTCTTTCTGAGCAGACTATAGCCCTCAGCCAGCGGATTTACAGCTCTGCATAACTTTAACCTTCATCTTTTGTAGCAAATCCTGTAAACTTCTATTGTGAGTTTGATTTCCTTCCTCAGATATAAAATATGACAGAAGCTGTTTTAAAAATCTGCCTCAGTTTCTGGTGAATTTAGAAAAATTAACTAGGGATGTTTTGAAGATCAGACAAATTTTTTCAGTTTTGACAAACTATATATATATTTTTTTACTTAACAAAGACTGTTTTGTTGTATTTCACTGATTAACGTGTTACCGGAATGCTACAATGCAGGGGTGGCGAACTCCAGGCCTTGAGAGCCACTATCCTGCACATTTTAGATGTTCCCCTGCTTCAACACACCTGATTGAAATCTGCAACCTCTCAGCAAGTCCTGTAGAAGCCTGTTAACGACCTGTTCATCTCGAGGCCTGGAGTTCGCCACCCCTGCTAATGTAAGTTTCTTTACAGTGTTATATAGTGGTTACCTTAGGCTGTATTACAATGTGCTGCCAATAATAAATCAATAATTGGAGCTGAGGTAATTCACAAATTAACCTGATTACACAGCTCTTGTTGTGTAATCCTGATTTCTGCCAGCCATCCAGAGCTCTGTGAAGTCTCAGACCTTTTTATGGTTCCTTATTTATTGCAGCTGTTTAGTTACACTAATGAAGAGTTGCATAAATAACTCTACAAAAGTGTGACTTGGGTCTGTAAAAAGGGTTCACATCTAAACAATAATACAGTAAAGTGTGAATCAAACATCAGTGGACCAGCTGATGTCCTGTTTATTTCTCACCTGACAAACTCTGATGTGGCTGTTTACTTTGCATGAAGAGCAGAAAACTAATATTAGATCATTTTGATGGACGTCAATACCAGGTGTGAACAATCACATTTAAAGCTGTCAGCTTGAGATAGGACCAGCCAAATCACGATGTCGGGTCTGAACATAGCTCAAGTATCACTTCAGTAGGGAAGTCAAGGGACAGAAAACTGGCACATCTAAGGCAGTGGTGAATCTGACAAAGACGTAATGAAGAGAGTACGAACTGGGAAGATGGATCTCTAAATTAAAATTGATTTGCGGGTTACTAATTGAATACAGAAGGTATTCACATATTCACGACTGTAGGCACTCAAATCCCAGTAAGATAGTGGAAGAGTATAAGAATTAGTTTTGAAAAAACATTGAATGTAATAGATTTTTTACTTTGCTTTTTTCAATTTTCTAGGCATCCATATTGTTGATTTGCTGCTCTGGTATTTGGTTTGGATTATTTATTATTGCAAGATCAGATTATGAGACAAATGACCTTCCTGGTTGAGGTGTGCCATTTCTGAGTGCTACCACAGTGTTACCAGTGTTTTGAACATTTCTTTTTGTAGGTGTAGAAGTCTCTGGCACACATGACTTGAAGAGATGATGAATTAGATCATTCCTGACATGTCTGCCCTCTTTTCAGTGACTCAACTCTCCAGAAGAGGATTCCAGACCTTGTTTTTTTCCCTGACATGCAA
This sequence comes from Pachypanchax playfairii, assembly GCA_006937955.1. Taxonomy (NCBI): domain Eukaryota; kingdom Metazoa; phylum Chordata; class Actinopteri; order Cyprinodontiformes; family Aplocheilidae; genus Pachypanchax; species Pachypanchax playfairii. Next base: position 638,516 of record SSNP01000094.1, on the reverse strand, counting down.
ATAGCACTAATCATTAGAAAACAGTAAATAATTAACTCTAAATGCATTTCAAACATAATGCAGGTTTTTGAGAATAAGACTAGAATTTTTGGAAACAGATTTTCATGTAAATGGATCATATTACCTTGTTTAAATGTGAGCAAACTGCACCAGCATTGCTGTCTGGTTGGCAGAACAGAATGAGGCATAAATGAGTCTTTGCAAGGGATTTGTTAATAAGATAGAGGCACAAAGCCATAAATTGCAATTGATGAGATGAACAATCCCTTTAAACCAACACTAAGTAACTTTTCAACCTTCATGAAATAGTTTCATAACTTCTGTGATTATATGGCGACTTACAACAAGTTGAATGACACCTCTGTCACGGCTTGAAGGGGTCTGTATCGCTTTCACTGGCACTAAACAACTTTGAGGAGGATGGTGGGAACCCTGCCACACAAAAAACTACGAATGGATAGGCTGCTTTTTGGCATACGTCACTTCCCCTTTCCCCATTCGTCATAAACACGGAACTCGATGCGACCTGTTACGTGCAACTGCAGCTAACATGCCAGAAGCCCCGAAAAAACGAAAAGTTTTGTCTGAGGAGACAAAAAAAAAGAAAAAGGGAGAGTAACCGGATAAAAGGACAGTCAAGAATCAACGTAGGCCCGGCTTTCACTCGCTGGCGTGAGCTCAAAGTCGAGGAGGGATTTCCGACTGATGCTGCCGTGGCTCTGTTCCTGCTGGACTAGTAAGTATCTTTCTATTCTCAAATCAAAATGCTAATGCCAGTTTTCGGAAATTTGCATGGAAGTAATAACTGGCCACCAGGTTGACAGTTCATTCACTCAGCCACTGGAAACCGAAATGTAATGTAGTTCAATCCAACTGCTGGCGGACGGGGTATCTGGATTTTACGATGCTACGCGCTGGTGCTCATGGGAAATGCAGGCTTCGTTCACGTAAAATAATACCGCTTTTGTCCAGTGGCGCCGCCAAAATAAACCTAAACTGAAAGCTCCTAAGTACTGCTTTAATATGGGCTTAGGAAGCTTAATGAGAACATTTTCAGAACCTATGACAATTGACAAACTTTGTGACCTCTGCCTCTGAAAAGCACAACAAAAAAAGCTTATTTATAACCAGAATTTTGAACTTTTCAAATGAAAAATCAGTCATTATCTATACTTGCTTGTTTCTGTTTAGAGTTGCGGGGAGCTTGTGTCTATCTCCAGCAGTCATTGGGGGACAGGCAGAGTTACACCTGGAGTTTGAACAGCCAGTACTTGTTTCATGGCAACTACTTTGCTCGTTAGTATTCGGCAGCGCCCGCAGTTGAAACCACACCTAGCATGCTGCTGGCTAAAGGTTATAGCATAAAACGTAACAAACAGGAAGATATGACGTCTGCTGTTGCCATGCACATGCAGGGCCGGAAACAGTATACCTTGCTCTCATAGGCTAGTTTGTTAGCCAATCTGAATCCAGCAAATTCAAATAATAAATATTAATGAGTTGCTGCCCGAAGCCTGACGGAACCAGCCGAATTTTGACGCAGAGAAATTGAAAGGTCTGTTAATCAGTGTTTCCTAATGTTTTTTAGATATAAAATGTTGTAGGTAATCAAGATCCCTAAAGACTCAACATTTGACAGCCATGTGTATGATTTTTTTTTTTTTTTTTTCTGTGTTCATCGAATGTTGTCTTTGAGCAAAAAAAGAGAAGACCTGAATATTATTTTGTTTGCAACATTAAATAGTCCAAGCCAACAAGGAGATGCAACTTCTATGGGTTATAATCATCACTGGTCTTTGAAAATATCCATTTGAGACTGTGATTAAAGAGCATAGCATGGCCCCTAACAATGTTAGAGAAGCATTTTATTGTATACAGCACCAAAGATAACTCACTGTCTCAGGAGCTCTCCAGAACCCCTACAAAGCTAAATAATGGTAGCATACCATAGAGGACCACTTTGTAATTTATTTTTAAAATGCTTTTAAATTACTCATTTCAGTACTGAGTTGGCATTTATCTTAAAGATCTAAGATCAAGGAAACCTGCAGCTTTGTGTCTCATGTTGTTCTTATTGTTCCTCGAACAAAATCCTTTATAACGGGAAGACTATTAGAGAACCTGTCAGGCTTCTCTTATCCAGTGTGAGAAGATAATGAAGTGTAAATCTATTGATTTATTAGATTACTCATGCGGTAAAGAACAGCCCCAAAGCGCTATTTTATCCTGCCACACAATTGCCATAAAATAATGATAAATTAAGAACACAATTTAGACTCAGCAGGAGACTCGTAAATAAATGATAACAAATTATAAATCACATCTTTGACCTAAATTATTGAAAAATTACAAAGCAGGGCTAGACAAAATAAGCAGAAGCTTGTCTTTGTTGTGCCATATCTCATAAAGACAAAGGGACAACGCCACTGAGTGAAACTGAGAATTAAATCAGAGAGTCAATTTTAAGAATCACAAAAAGAAAGTGTGAGTTACTATATCTTCAACCTAAAAAAACTCAAAACAACCTGTATGAATAACTTTTTCTAGTAAGAGTTGTATTATGCAAACTAAAAAAAAAGATGCAGTTTTACTTTATTCTTTTGTTTTCGGCAGATTCCCTGTCCTACTGCAGTTTTTGTTTCCACATTGCCTCATCAGCTATTTTATTTTATTAAATCTCCCTTAAACTATTCCCTGCCCCCAAGTCTGCATTTTGGTCTTATTTGACAGCTCTTTATGACACTGAGTTCCCCACATGTAAAAGAAAGTTTTAGTGCTTCATTTACCATCTCCTTTAAACACTGAAGCATCCTCTAGTAGCCCTCTAGGCAACTTTTTAATCTGACAGTTCTTTGCATTCAAAGCGTCACTTGATCTAATTCTTTGGGTTTTTCTATTAAGTATTTAAAAGTATAACATTTCTTGAAGGAAGTCATATTGCCAACTAGTTTTAATGCCATAGTTTTAAACCACAATCATCTTATATTGAGAAATGAGGGAGTTAGTCATTTTGAAAATAACAATATCAACAGATCTAATACAGTCTGTCAGCAATCAGAGTATGTAACGTAAATGAGTCTCTAATACAGTGGTCGACGGTTATATGCACAACACTTATATGCATAACACGCTTATATGCACAAAACTGCTGGGCACCGAGGTCGTGCATATAACTGTTGACCACTGTATATGAAATTCTATCTTAGTGTCTGTAAAAAAAGGTATTGGAGTTTAATTACTGCAATTTTTATGTTTGATAAGAAAGATTCGTTATAGTTGCCATCTTAAAGCTGGAGTTGGTAATGTTCGAGAGCTAGCAAGATTTAAAACTAGGAGCTCCTCTAAACCCCTCCCCCTTCCCACCATGGACTTG